>PVJX010048485.1:0-11453 GCA_004027295.1 Dolichotis patagonum
ACAAAACTGTTAACAGACTCACTGCTTGAATGTCTACTTTACATGTTTTAACTTTATAATTTGAACAACTATTTCTAAGAAGTCAGTATGTAATTTGTCAAGTAATAATCTCTTAGGTTTTTTTGTTGTTGTTCTTTTCCTTTTTTCCTTGGAATTAAGTATTTTTGCTACCCTTTATTCTGTTTTGTTTTGTTTTTCTTTTTTTCTTTAAATTAAAAAAAAACAAAACCACTGCTATAAATAATGTATGTTCTCATGTGGAAGATAAACAAATAAATAATGTCCCCTTTGTAAAGTATAAATATTCCACTCTCTTTTCAAGGTTGAAAAGAGAAATGCAGAGTAAGTGCAGAAAAGAATGGGGGAAATTGAAAACATAAGTAGAATCTAGCTCTAATCAATACAGCAACCCATAGAGATCATAATTTTTAAAGTTCATCCCTAGCATTAACTTATGCTAGGGATACAAATGCAAATCCATCGCAGAAATCTATTGCTTAGAAACATATATCACTGTCCACCTGATTTATTCTTACATTAACTGTCTGGGTAAATACTCAAAGTTGTATTTCTTATTATAGCTGCAGTTGATTCTTAACTCTATAACATTTCAATTTAAATCCTACCTTGAAATTTTCTGACAAACCTGTGATCAGGACTGTGGAGTCTAGAAAGGACAAACAGGGTAAACCCTGGTCACTGCTTTCCAAAATTCAGAGCATCATTTCTGCAAGGTTTTTCATTTGCTACAAGTCATGACATATTAATGGGATTACAGAAAAGACCCTTCACCTTCATTCCTGGATATCTTCAAATTTCCTAGCTCTCTACATTTTTACGTCAAAGTCCTTGTTCCATGTTTTAGCATTCTTAAATCCTTTTGTTTGTTTTTTTTAAAACTATTCCTGCTGAATCGAGTCCTGGGAGCATATTTGTACTTTCTTACTTAGTATTATGATTCAAACAGAAAAGCAAATGGGGTCTCTGTGAATAGTTTTGTCCCTGGAGTTAAGGTCAGTGTGAGCACGGGGCATTCTTAAGGGTAAGATAGCTCTCTGTACGTGATGCTACACACCTGGTAATCCATGGCAGTATGAAAACACAGTGAGTCCAAGTGTGAACTAAAGATGTCTGCTAAGAATAAAACATTATCTCAACGCAATTGGTTTAACACACGCTCCTCATAGAAACAAGATTTAAAATAGGGAAAACTGTGAATAGGGTGGGAGGTATATAAAACTCTCTGTACTTCCTGTTCATCTTCTCTGTAAATGTAAGCTTTTATAAGAAAAAAAAAGGCCATTAGCAATAATTTTTAAAAACAGGAGGGCTTTTGCACTGAAAACAGTGTTGCTCATACAGTGACCTCTCCACAAATTTTGACAGACTGCTTAGAAACCTCAAGTGAGAGAGTTCATCTCCTTCTGGAAACTACTTTACCTTTCCACATATCTAATCATTGATAATTGATTTTTTCCCTCCTACTCATTAGTATTGCACACATACTCAAGTTTCTGGAAAATTGTCTCTGAACTAAATAGTGCAGTGGTGCATAATTCAACGTGTGACCTTCTTACAGAGGCAACCTCCTCTTTGACTATGTAAATGTGCTCTTTCTCAAATTTCCCCAAGCAGAAATTGTAACAGTGTTTATGTTGCAAAGTGATCCTTTGCATCCAAAATAAGCAGATTTTAGATAATTGATTTAAAAATTATCTAATAGACAACTACTAAAATAAATTAGAAGTTTAAGATTGCTGAATATGGTAAAGTTGAAAGCATGAAAAATAGTAATTTTATAGAAGTATTGAATTTTTCACTTTAAATGTATATTTCATTATTACTTACCCTGTTTCATAATTGACTGAAAAGAACCAGTAATAAACAGTGTCTCAAAAATGTGAATAATTGCTTCTAAAATAGTAACACACTTTAAACATAAGTTTATGATAGTATGTTTTAATTTTTTCCAAGTGATTAATTTAAACTCTTTCCAAATTCTACTCTCAGGTTCAATAATTTAAACATTTATGAAAGTATATTAGTTCTTTCAAGCTCTTACTGAGCAAATTAAGTTTTTGGTCATATCAACATCTACTGCTTTTTTATTTATTATTTAATAAATTAACTGTTAATTTTTTCCTAGATTCAAAAATACTCCACGTATTTAAACCTTAATTATTTCATACTTAGCTTAACTTTTCAGTTAAAACTAAAAAGAAAGCAATCAACTCATTTAAAGCCTCTGAAGTATAAAGAGCATGTACTTAAAAGTTCTTAAAGGAAAATATTAATAGGATTTTCTACATTCTCATTCGGTGAGTACATGTAACGCACTACAAAAATGCTTTGCTCTAAAGAAACTCCAAATACACTTATGTGCATTTATGTTTTTTCCTGGAATTCTATAGAAAAATAGTGAGAAAAAGTTTACCCCAAGTACAGAAATGCATTATCAAGCACTGTTAAATAAAAATCGGAGAGAGCCTGATGTCACACATTACAACGATGTGATGGCTACTCAAGAAGCTGTGGGGGAAGAACACAAATTTGAGGTCAGTTTGGGCAAAAAACTGTGACAGTGGATGAAAATATAAAACCAGAGAGAGCTGGAGATGTTGAAATGAAAACAAATAAATGGAGTCGTGCCTTAAAATTGAGAGTAGTTACAACATAGGGAACAATGAAGTGGAACATTATCCTTCTAATTACTCACTTAAGTTGCTTCTCTTTTACATTGTTTTTATGTCATTAAGTTTAGCGTAAGATGCAAGAGAAGGAAGGACTTACCATAGTTCTTACTTGCTTAGCAACATTATTTGTATATTCATATATGCAATATATTCATACATATTGATGAAGATGAAAATACATAGTGAGATGAAACTTGCTTACACATCGTCAAACATCAAGGATTAAGGAGTTAACCTTCAGTGTTAAAGTCACCAATGTAATAAAGAAAACATTATGTTGACTTGGACACCTTCAAAGCAGTACTCACAGGAGGAAGAGAAGGAAATAATACTTGATTTTGAAAGAAAAATTAGTGCCAAGGACCCTAACTTGGAGGTAACTTGAAAACATTTTAAAACATCACAGCAGCCACAGAATATATTTTTAAATGAAATTACTGAATCCTGAGATCTAGCTAAGCAAGTGATTAAAACAAATAACTCAAAACCAAACCAAAAACAACAGTTATAGTAAAGCTATATTATAAAAAATATGGTAGGCAAACAATCAAAATAGTAAGCTATATTACAAAAAATATGGTAGGTAAACAAACAAAATATGGAAATTTGAAGAATCACCTTAGAAAGTTCTACAGTTAGGACCCATAAACTGGACAGAAATATTATGAACTTTGTTAAAATAAAATGATAAGAATCAAGAAATTTCCTAAGTCAGGTGAAAGAGGTGTGAATATGTAGACTAAGGCAATACTGTTTGTAATAGAACAATCAGAAGACTTAAAGGAAAACATTAAAAAAAAATAAGTGTAATAATTCAAAACCAGATCCTTGTCTCGATTACATCAGGGAACATTTAAAGACTAATATCATTGTAATAAAGACAATTACTGTAATTTCAGCCAATGGTTGTTTTATATTTTCTTTTTAGTTTGAGAAAAATGAATTCATTTTATTTTAAATATATTTAAATATATCATTTTTTATATGTAAATATAACATTTTTATTTTACATATAGCATATATTTTTATATAAATATATTTAAATATAACTTAAATATATATAATTTAATATCATTTAATATGATTAAATTTGATTACAGTCACAATAATATTGGTGTTTATATCACCTACTTATCCTATCTCAGTTTTGTAATAAAACTTAGAAAAATATTCACTGATAATTAAACCTAGTAATTTTTAGATGGCTGAACTTTGGATAATTTGTAGATTATTTCATTCTTAGATTGTTGCCATTTTCTAATACAAGGCATGCCATTCTTAAAATTTATGTTATGCTTTTCATTCATAAACATAATCTAAATTAAGAAAATTTTACTTTTATACTCTTTAAAATAAAATGAATCATTGTTTGACAATGTGAGGAAAATCATCAGGAGGTAATTAGGTAGAGAATAATTATATTTTAAAATGATTTAACACTTAATATTTGATATTTGTAGTAGCTTGCTAATTCAAATTGAAACCATTTGGTGACTCCTAAATTAATAGATTATCTGTTGTATCTGTTTCCCCACATAGTTTTCAATAATTACTTTAAATTTCCTAACCTACATTACATTTTTTGGAATTGTCTTTATAAAGTATTGTCAGATGTTGGTTAATGTTCATAGCATTTTAAAAATATTTAGGTTTTTGGATTTTTTAATTGACTTTTTATATTTTCCAAATGAACATTTTCCATTGAACAGGAAGCAAGAATTTCTTAATATTTGTGCTCATTTTTCCTTACATAGTTATTTACTTAAGTAATATTCCTCATGTACTCAAGGTCAGAAATTTCTTTTGAGGCAAGTATGTCATTGTTTGCTGAGACTGTTACTTAGAGGGACCTTGTATGGATTACATTTAACATTAAAATATTCAGTTTCACATTTGACCAACAAAATACATAGGATGTTGTAAAAATATCTGTGTTATTAGAATAATGGAAATAATTGATGTTAAACATTGTTATCCAATATTAAATGAAAACCTCAGATCACAATTTTGTTTTAAAGAAAGATAAACATTATATATTGCATTTGAAGAAGCTTAAAGATCCAGTCACTGTATTTTTATTGTAAAACCATAGAAAGAATCCACTATTTCCTAGAATAGTGACTCATAAAATGATCAGGGGATATTTCTCATTAGAAATTATTTTAATAAAATGAGAAGCAAAACTTCAGAATTATAAAATTTCAATTCTTTTGATAAATATATGTAGTCAACCATTTTCAATGTTTTCAAATATCTTAATGGTAGGTTCTAATGGAAGGACATACCCCCACCTATGAGTTTATATGATTTTGAAAGGTCTTCCTATTTATACATAAAACAAAGAGAAATAATTTGTTAAAGGATGTAAAGTGAATAGAATAGACAGATTCTTGATTATAGGAAATTCTCAAGGAAAATGACTTTATTTCTTCAACAATAAACTTTCAAGGGTCAAAACAACAGCAAAAGTATACTAGAAAAAACAAAATAGAATCTATAGATTAAAAGGGTTTTGAGAGATATATCACCCCATTTGGATTTTGATTTAAATAAAAGAGATGCATAAGAAGATTAAAGATATGTATTATTTGATGCTTGAAAAATGATATAGTTTTACTACAGATGATTTTTATTACAGGATTATGGTTAATTTTAAAACTAACAGTGATATAGATCTTATGTTTATAGTTACATTTTCATCTATGTGATGGATTTAGTTGCTATATCAGTGATTTGTGAGCACTACAGTTTGGAGGTGGTCACTCCCCAGGCTATATATCTTTGAAAGCCTGTTTTCAAAACAAATCCTTTGAAGCTGCTGGAGAATGAATTCTCTATTTAGCAAGGTGAGGGAGAGTAACTGAGACAATCAAATGAGGTAACTCTTCAGTATTAAACTAGTAGCATGTAGTTTAGTCCCAAGGTTTAGATAAGGAGCCAACATTGTTGTAATCCTAAATGTATTCACACTATTCAGCTAAAAAGAGTCAAAAGTCTAAAATATGTATATTTCATAAAACATATTATATATTGGGTTTACATCTCACTTCTTGATTTTAAGGTACGTCTTGAGATCACTTGTACATTTTGGTTGAAAATTGAAAAAAAATTAACAAATATATTTTGGCTCAAGTATTTCAATTTTGGAGAGATATAGTACTTTCTCTAACTACCTTGTGAAAACACTAAAGGTAAACAGCCATCTACAAACCAAGGACAGAGCCTTAGAGAACACCAGTTGAGCCTACCCCTAGATCTTAGATTCTAAAAATGAGAGAAAAACAGTATCTTTGGCCATTGTACTACCATGAAAACTAATGAAGCCTATGTTTATGGAATATGATATACTAATATGTGCTGTGGATCATATTTTAATAACATTCAAGTAAGTGTAAGTTGTCCATGTACCAAATGCTAACCACTGTGCTAAAGCTTAGGTCAATGAAATAGTAAGAAATGTAGATCTGAGTCTTCACAATGCTTTCATATGCTATTTAATAGCCACATAAGAATAGTTTTTATGTTCTGGCAGCTAAGGATTGTGAGAGAGTTACTACCATACTACTCATTTTGAAATTGTAAATATTATTGGTGGAATGAAATATATACATAAATACCAACATTACAAAGTCTAATTTCTTATGTGTTAGAGCTTCTTCCTCAAGGTCCCACAAAGCCTCATGTGCTCTTCAGCAGGGTTTCTTGAAGAAGAACGAGCCATAGTGATGCTACAGCTAATTTGGTGTCAGTACCTGAGATCTGATAAGAAAAGATAGGTGACCGGTGGTGTGACCTGCAAGAGTTTAGCTCTCTTCCCAGTATCCTATAAATTTCCTAGACTAGGTCTCAGGGTTCTTAAGCCAGTATATTTTCTTATATTTTTAACTCTGTTTCCCCATAGGATTGTACCATTGAAGGCAGGGAAAATATGTTTGCCCTCTTTCACTTTCTCCACATCTCCCAAATTGCCAGTTGTTAAAGGCTCAGTTCATGCTCTGAACATGGATTTATTGCTGTTATTTAATTTTGGTGTAATTTCTCCTTGAAAGGCAACTAAACCCCATACCAAATTCATTTACGAAATGCAACAACTTTGGCAAACAAGCAAAAGAAAATAAAGCATGTAGCAAATGTGAAAGACAAAATCCAGATAGATTTTTGTCCCCTTAGCAGGTGAGCCAAAAGCACTTCGATCTATGCTTCTAAAGAGCAGCTATTTAGAGCAACTAGGACAGGAGAAATGCTTTCCCTTCTAAGTTCTTCTGCCTAAGAAACACTTTAGGACACAAGCATATTTTAAAATGTTTAGGTTCTTCGTTAGACAGAGTTGTATTAATTCAGATATGGGAGATGCAAGTAAAGGGGAAATGGATTTGGGATGACAGATGTGTCAGTGTGGCTGTGGGAAATTGAACACAACCACACTTGGGTCAGACTTGTGAGAGTGTGGTAGAGAGAAGTAAAACATTAATAAGTAATATCAATGATGTAGTGAATTCAGGGTTGATGCATATTCCTGAGAACATCATAGCAGGAAATTAGGAAGCCCTCAGAAAGAGCTGCAGCCAAGTAGTAAGACTAGCATCTATCACCTCGGTGTTTCTGCAATACCCATTTCATCCTTCCCTTTCCACACACCAACTGTCTATCCTCCCTAGCTTCACATGGCAGAGTACTGCAGTTTCTCACTTCAAAGGCCCAGATAAATTGAGCCTAGAAGTTTTGAGTTCAGCTCTCCATTGCATACAAATAAGCTTTCCATGACCACATTCAAGGTATCATCACATCTTCAGCACAAAAAGTCATGAAAATAAAGTGACAATTGAATTACATGAGTGTGGTGATAGGAGAGGGCCAGGCCGAGTGTGTGCCGTGGAAAGGAAGACAGTGACTAAGGTGAAAGCCAGGGGAGAGAAGTCCATTCCTTTTCCTCAGTGTAGAAAAACCACGCAATTACACCTTTGAAATAATAGTCAAATGTACTTTTGAGGCTTCAAAATTTCACTATCAAATTATTGAGTTATTCTTTATGAAGTTATATTTTGTGGATGATCTTCCACTTATGATGGGGTAGCATTCTGATAAAAATCATTCTAAACTGACAATAAAGCAGGTTTTTAAAAAATGCATATAATACCCCTGACCTCCGGATCATTGTTGGTAGCAATGCAACACTCAGAGTCCTGGTTTGTTAAGCACCGTGATCTTGGGGCAGACTCCTAACTAGGCTACTACTAGAACCCAGCTTTGCAAGAGTATCACACATTGCTAGTCTTGGAAAAGGTCAACATGCAAGATTTTGAAGCTTGGTCTCTTTGCAGTATGTATCATTTTCACACTATCGTAAAAGAGAAAAATCATACATGGATTTGGCAGCTGTTTCTCTTAACTGCCAAAACTTTTGTGTTGAATGTTGTTTTAAATACTGTGACCAGCTTCCTTCACCTGTTTGACAGGATTAAAAGCCCTCATGCACTATCCGATAGCACTTTTACTTTTAGTATACAAATACCACACAGAGATGCAAAAGGAAACTGATTTAATTATTACCATTTGTTTCTCCAGTTTCCCACTATTGTTCTTCCAAGTAGCTAACATTTTACAGTTCATGTGTGTGTTTGCTTGCTGGCTTGATCACTGTTACAATAGTTTCATAATTAAAAATGGATTGATTTATTTGTGCATCTCTCACTGGTCCCGAAGTGTTAGTACTTACGTCATGAAATATACAAATTGTTTCCTATCATTTGTCTATCTATCTATCTATCTATCTATCTGTATCTTTCTATTTATCCAACTATCTATTATCTTACCTTTTATTATGGAAAATAACTTATATTACTTTAGCATAAACTTTTCAATTTACCCCTAAATCAACTTACATAGCCATCAATTTATGGCAAATACATTCTACCAAGTGCACCCCATTATTTGATATGGATCCCAGATGTAATGTTATTTCATGTATGTGGGGAAAATGTGAGCATAGTCTTCAGAAGAAGTTAATCACATAGCCCAGGTAAAGCTCAGCCTGCCAGAGAAGGTTCCCTGGAGAGGTTTTCCCCCACAGGACTTTGAGGGAAAGAAAAGTCAGTCCTTCGTTCATAGAGAGAAGCACACTTTTCCTCACAATGACCCATATGTTACGCTTTTGAAACTTAGGTTTATTTAATAATTAGATAAACAATTTACTGAATGCTTTTGTGTCGCCAAAATTTACCTTTCATGTCCTGATACGGCTCCAGTTTTTTAAAGGTCTTTCAACTCCTTAAAGCCCCTGAGCTTTTCTGCTTATGAGGTCAGTCTCAGTTAAAGGTGAGCAAGTCAGAGAAATTAGTAGTAAGCCAGCAACTGACAAATGAATGAAAAGAAAATAGAGAAACCCATGGGCTGCCGGGGACTTGCTGGACCCTCAAGAGCTCTGCAGGTAGGCACATTTCACACAGTAAGCTAAAACGCAAATCCCGGCAACTATGGCAAAATTCAAAAGTTTGCTCAGGAAATAAAAAGCAATTTCAGTTACACTATCACTTTTCTGTTGCCTGCTTTATTCAGTGACAATGCTAAACAATAAAAAGAAACATCATGTAAGCCCTTTATTTTCCCCTGTAATACAGTTTGCTATGGTATGACATTTCTTAAACTCTTGAACTTTGCTAGATAAATAAAATATGTGATGGAAGAAGTGCAGGAGTGATGCTGTTTCACTCCTGTGAAATATGTGTAGAATGCGTAAATGTGTAGAATGCTTCTGTAACACACTCCACCAATCATTGTCTAACACGAAAATCAGGCCAATGAACTCATTCTAAACCCTTTCTTGGTAGTCTCACTTTTCTAAGTAGTAGCATTTCCAGAAACCTGTAGCATTTCATTTGAACTCTGCCTAGAATATAGTTTGCTAATCATTTTAATTAGAATGTGCAGAGAATAATTTAACATCTCTCTTCTAACTCTGGGCCTTCCTGTGACTATCAATTAGCACACTGGAGTCAGAAAGGGATGTCCTGGAGGACTATTAGGAGGTGGAGGCCTCCTTGCCCAGACCTAAATGGTGCCAGATGGCTGTCTAATTAGTTGCTCAGTTGAATCTACCCATTCCACACTTCATGTCTGTGATTGCCTTTGCAGAATTTCAGTGAACAGACCCTACTCATTATTTTTCACATTTGTCTGACCTACTGTCTTATAGCCTAAAGACGTAACGTTTCAAAATAAATTACATGGTAAAACTTAATCATTCTGATAAATGCAGAAGCTTATCTTAAGTATTACCCATGGAGTAAAGTGTCAGATAAATATGATAAATGTGTACATGTGTGTTTGCATCTGTTTGCTCCGAAAGTCTTATTAGTCAACATTAGAAATTAGGTATCGACATCTTAGGAGTTTGCTTTTAAGTCTTTGAGTATTAAGAAATATTAGTTTCTGCATGTATGTTAGCATTGTCTCACTGCAAATTCACAAAAATAACTGTAATATATGTGTATTTATATATTTCTTAAGAGACTGCTGAAATAGTTAAAATTGATATATTTACACTAACGTTATAAATCAATGTTGGCTCTATAAATTTAACAAAAGTAGGCTATACGTACTGAATATACAGATGCCAATAAGGTATCTTGCCTCACAATAATTATGTAAGAGTATCCATTTTAATATTTCTTGTAAAATGTCCCAAGATTAATTAGTAGTATTATTAATTGTAGCTACTTTGTATATGCAGTATGTACTCAAAAGTAATATATATTAGCCCCATAAAGCACAACAAGTATACCAGCATCCTCCCAAAATATCACTTTAATTCAAATTATAATTTGTTTAAAATAGAAGACAATGATTTTAAAAGTTGCATTAAAGAGAATAAATTCACTGTTGCAATGTATGACTTGGGAAAATAAACAAGATAGTTGGAATTTTAGAAATCAGTTTGAATTGGTCAAAGAGACTTTCATGTGTTTTCTCAAAATTTGAAAATACTTAAATATGTGGACTTATGTTGCTTAATAATTGTTGACTTGATGACTTTTACCTAATATATGTTAAAAAGTTATTATACTTTGCAGTTGACTCGTATTTTTGTGTCTGTTGTACTTTTTTCTAAGGACAATGACTTGTCTACCTTCAAACAATGTATCACCAAAGAAGTGTCATTTTGAACCTATGGTTTGATACAGATGCAGCAATTTATTAAGTATATGAGGTACAACATAACTTCAGCTAAAAAATATGATTTTTTCCATGTTTAGAGACACAAATCTTTTGTTGTGTGAATTTACACCAAGCGAGGGTATCAGTGTGCAAGCGTTTTCTACTTCTCTATTTGCTGTTTAAGCACACCCTCCACCCACAGATTCTCGGGTGGTCAAGTGCTGCTCTCAACTTGAATAACTGCAGTGTAATTATTTACTGGAACACCAGACTAGGTGTTGTGAAAGTATTTTGCAGACATGAGTACTGCTCTTTACTATCAGTTGACTTAGTTTATTGGTAATGTGGGTGCCCTTGATTCAAGAGATGAGAATACCCTAAGAACAGAAGTGAGATTTCCTTCACTAGGAGGTGTATAGCCACTTTTCATTGCTGGCCCCAGATACTTGACATGTGTAATTTGTGGAAGAAAGTTTTATTTTGGCTCATGGTTTCAGAAATTTCAGTCTACGGTCACCTGACTGGAGAGCAGAAACAGGTGAAAGTAGAGGGAAGCTGCCTGACCTAGGGCAGCTAGGACAGAGAGAGAGAGAGAGAGAGAGAGAG
>PVJX010048486.1:0-11455 GCA_004027295.1 Dolichotis patagonum
CCACAGGAGGGAGGAAATTCTCACTGCAGTCTTTTCCGTCCTCCTGGTCTGGCATTAGGTCAGGTTGGAGAGATGTAATTAGCTACCTGAGTGGGAGTGGGCTGGACTGTGCCTGTGTTGGGCAGATCTACTGCATCCCAGGCATTGATCAGGGTTCTTGATACTAATGATTTTCAAGATGCAAGGAGCTTATTGGAAATGCAGATTCCCAGGCCTGCTGTCAGAGGGGCCTGGGCTCTGGCTCAGCACTCAGTGTTTAAAAAGCCCCCATGCTGGGTGAAGCCGAAACAACCTCAAGTTTGAGAACTCTGTACTCACATTTGAAGACTCCGGTCTGATTTACACCTGGGAAAGTCCCACGTGGCAGATGCATGGGTTCGCTTTGCACCTGAGGAGGCTCAGGCCCAGGGAGGCTAAGTAACTTGCTGAAGGTCACATGGCTAAGAGATTGTCAGGTTTCCCAGTAGGGTAACTGGGTAGAAGAATACTTGTTTAGCCTGTGCAAAGCCCTGCATCCGACCCCCAGTGTGGGTTCGGGGTCACTGGCAGCTGCACATCTTTGTGTGATCTGGTGTCTTTCTGATCATCAGGAGACTAACTTTATTTCTATTCTCTTATGCTTTCTTTTTTTTTTTAATTTTATTTTAAAGGGTGTAAAATTAAACACAACAAAACAGAACAGGACATAAGAAAGCATAAATTTCAAAGCTAGACAAGCAGAGATCCTCACTATCTGTCACATTGTCTCTTGTTTTCTTCCAAATGGTTGTCTATATCTCTGCCTGCATATGGAGAGCTCATTCTAAATAACATAGCCAATCTTTTCACAAGATGTGTAGTTCACTGGCTCCCACTTGCTAAGGGGGTGGTGGGGCACAGGACAGGGGACAGGACAACATGCGATGTCTGATTCTTAGCCCGCGTTGCCGACAGGATCACAGCTACCCCCCAGAGAGGGGAGGAGCTCCTTGTTCTCCCGGCACCCCGAGTCAACTGCATGGTTCAGGTCCCAAGGCACCAGGGTCTCTCCCCTGCAGCCCCCCTACAGTCCGCCATACTCACCTGCTATTTCTTTCTGATGAATTGACCATTACATTTCCAAAGTTCTAAAATGGCCAACAGACCATAGAAAGAATTCTCTTTAGGCTCCTGTTGGAAACCAGCAGCTACAGCAATCTGCTGGCCTTGCTTCAGGGCCAGTCTCTTACACTTTCTAAAGGCTGTGGAGGCTTAGAATCTTGCCTGAGATCCCACAGCTGCTGAGTGGGGAGGCGAGGGTCAGACCCTGGCTACCTCCACTGTTGAAGGGTGTGCTGCCTCCCAGCTCAGGTGGTGGGGGGCAGGGGCACAGGCCACGCCTGAGGCCTGGGCCTCGTTGCAGCTTCTGTGCTAGCATTGCCCACACAGCCTGGGTAGCAGTGCGGCCACTAATTGCCACCCAGTTGGGTAGGAAAGGAGGCCTCCTCCACCCCTTTGAGGTACAATTTGTTCCTGAGGATGTGCAGTTGAGCAATTATGGGAAGAGCCTCCATGTAAAAGGTAAAATTGCTGAGAAATTTATGTACTACCTGCAGTTTTATTGATCTGTAGAGGAGATAAGAGTCAATACAGAATTCTCAGCTAACACTTACTGGTACTTTTCTTTTTATTTATCTTTCATGCAGCTAAGAACAGGTATTTCTAAGGCCAGCATCCCTGGTGTAACCCGTGCCGAGGTCTGCCATTACCTAAGCCTACGTCAGATCACCCTGGGGGCAAAACAGCAGCGGCATTTTGAATCAGGGATACCTGGCTGTGTGTGGCCTGCACTTTGGGTCCAGAAAGTAGCATTCACCCAACTAAATTGGTACAGAGTCTCTCTGTAGGTTGACAGGTGATTTATCATCCAAACAGACACAGCTGAGAATGAGAGGTGCTGCCATCAGATACATCAGGGCCCAGGGATCCAGAACAGTAGGGTATTAAATGATGTAACCCGTAGCCTAGGTTTGATTCTGGCTCACACCTCATGGGTGACCTTGAGCAACTTTGGACCTCAGTTTCCTTATCTGTTAGGTGGGGATGTGCCTCTAGGGTTGTGAGGGTGGAGCCTGGTGAGATGCCTTGTGCCTAGGTGCCTTCAGTGTGTGGTTTAGTATGATCACTAGGTGAAAGTCCTCCAGGAACTGGAAGACTTGGTGAAATCCTGGCCACATGGCTTCAGCGGACACTGCAGGGACATGGCCTGTTCTGAGTTGCAGTCAGAGCGTGAAGCCCAAGTAACTGGTGGCTGGTGTAGATGGCCCAGGGTTCCGGGCACTTGGAAACGGTGCCTGAGCTGCTTCGGGCTCCAGTGACACACATCTTTGTGACTTCTGACAGGTCATTTTACCTCAGCGAATCTCAGTTTCTTTGTCAAGTGATATGAGAACTGAGTGGCATTATTCATGGATCTTCCTGGTTGACATTTGATAGTTGATGTCACAGTCACCTTGAGCTTGCAAGATTGTCATTCACCTCCCAGTCACCTGCCCAAGCCCTGTGGCCAGGAACTTCCTTGCAGTGGTGGGCACTCTTAGTTTCCTGTGCTCGAGGTGAAGCGTCCGGCTTTCTGGGGCTGTAAAGCATGGGAGGCCACACAGAGCCTGGGGTGAGGGAGGTCTGGCCCTAGGGAGCCCTGAGCGCCTCCTGCCCAACGGGGAAGCTGTGAAATGGGAGCAGGTGGGTGGCAGGGCAGAGTGAGAGCATGCCTGGCCCGCGCTGCTGCTCTCACTCGTTCCCTTTTCTCTCAGAATGACAGCAAGGTCTTGGAGCGGCCCATAGTCGTGCAGAGCGTGGGCACGGATGGACGTGTCTTCCAGTTCCTGGTGCTGCAGTTGAACACCACGGATCTGGCCTCGAATGAGGGCATCAAGAACTTGGTCTGGGTGGACTCGGACCAGCTCCTGTATCGGCACTTCTGGTGTCGCCCCGTGATCAAAAAGAAGGTGGTGGTGGTGAGTGCCGCTGTCTCCAGCCAGGCGCTTGTATCTGGGAGGGCACCTGGGGTTTGGGGATGCTGAGGGAGGAGGGCCCGGCTCAGCAGTGATCGAGTCTGTTGTGCTGGACCGAGGTGTGATGGGCACCGGCACAGGGGCCAAGGGCGCTGTTGGGCAGTGCCCGTGGGTGTTGCACAGGGCCTGGGCAGAGTTGCTCAGTGGACTTGTGGGGCCTTTGAATGTTGTCCTCGTCAGTTCTGTGGTCAGGCCCACAGTGCGCCAGCGTGCTTTCTCTTTGCGCAGACCCTCACTGCCCTATGTGAACACACAGCCTGCTCCGCCTCTCTGTTCTTAGTCTCTTCCCCTTCCTGTCATCTGGTCCTCTCCCTCCAGCCTTTTCTTTCCAGAATTTGAAGCACCAGGCATGTTGCTTTGGTCAGTTGGGTACCACTTCTTCCTGCAGCTGCAGCCCCTGCTGTCCCACCCACCACCCTGGGCCCCAGCCCAGCCCTCGACCTGCCTGCCTTCATTCCTGCCCCACCACAGCTGTGTGTGCTGTTCTCTCGGAGGCTCGCTGTCCTTTTGCTTTCTGGCCCATTGCTGCCCTTGTGTGCAAGTTAGTGAACTAGTCATTTCCCCAGCTTTTTCAGCTGCTTTTTCCAGCTCTGCCGTGGGCTCTGTCACTTTTAGTTCTGTCTGAGCACCTGCCAGCTCTTGAGGAAGCAGAGTCACACCCTGCTGAGCCTCCTGCACAGGGCCCCAGGTGCAGCGTGAAAGGGGCGTCCCTGTCCCTGGGACTGAACAGTTAGCAGAGCACTTGTCCTGCAGTTAGGGAGGGGCTGTGCTGGCAGATGGCTTCAGGGGTACTTCTGGCCTCCTGGCTACTGTCCTTCTGAGTCTCCTCAGTGCCAGCTGCTCAGGATCCTTCTCAGTGCTTGAGAGGTAGCGAAGGAAAGGGAATGATTGTCTGGGCACTGCAGATGGACCTGCGACCAGCTGATTTTATCGGCTACAGTTAAACCTAGTACACGGACCTAATGCTGTGTTCCTTCCAGGAGCCGGTTGGGCCTGTTGACTTCCAGCCAGAGACCTTCAGGAAGTTCTTAGCCCTGTATCTGCATGGATGTCCTGAACCCTGACGTTTCTCCCTCGAGGAGCCTGCACTCTGGGCAGTGCCCAGGGCCTCTGTGCCCACTCGGCATGGTGCTTTCCCTGGCAATAAAGAGCCTTTGGCTGCGTTGAAGTGTGTTGACGTGAGGTGCAGTGCCACGTTGTCCCCGCACAGCTCCAGGCCGTGGAGTGTCCTGCCTCAGCCCCTGTCACGTCCTGGGTGAGCTCACTCTCAGAGTTTCAGTTTCTTCACTTGAAACTGGGGCTAGCCTGACCTTTAAGACTGCCTGCCCGCTGGCAGATGCTCTGCATGGCGTGGGGCTCTTATCAGACCACACATATCACGCAGCACCCCACAGATGCCTGTGGGGATCTGAACAGAATATTCAGGGCAGATCCTGCACTACTTTCCTGCTAGATGAGCTGAGCACCCCAAGTCACGTGGCCTCTGCTTGTTCCAGGGTCATTGGGTCCTGGCTGGATGCCATGCGGACATGCCAGGCACCTTGGTGTAGTTCTTATCTTCACATGGCCTCAGGGTCTGGTAGGCGTGAGGCTCCAGGGGCCCTGTGTGAGGCCAGGGTCATTCTCAGGGAGCTCTTTGGAGGCCAGAGAGCACGGCCACTCCTCCATATTGTAGACTCTTTACGTTAGTCAGCAAGGGTCTGCCCAGCAAGGCTGCCTGTTGGAGCAAGTTGGGGCTGGGGAGCAAACCCAAGGTTCCCTGCTGACCTCGAGAGGCAGATCGACTACCAGTGCCCATGGTCAAAGCATTGTACCTGCCATCTGCATGCTGGGATCTGTGCAAACAGTGAGAGAGCTCCCTGCTTGTTTGGTGGCCACTGATGGTAGCCAGTCCCCTTCACCAGCTCCCCCCAAAAGCACCTCTTTCCCCATACCTGAGCACTTGCTCATAGGTGACAGCACAGTGGGGAGGGTCGTACCTGAGCACATCTCGGAGGGACTGCTCATCGCTTTGAGGGAAGGCCCACATGGAGCACCTGCATCAGCCAGGCCCTGGACTGATTCTGGGGACAAGGACAACTCAGACACAGTCCCTGGCTTAGAGGAGACAGGCGTTTCACTGGGGACCCAGAGGATGCCCCAACCTACAAGGGTTTCTGAAAGAAGGGCACTTGAGCTGGGTCCACAAGGCAACCACAAAGGGCAAACACTCAGGCAGGCAAAACTCCAGGTTGTGCGTAGTTGGGCAGGAAGTACTGGGGGTAGGAGAGGCCCATGAAGGGTGGTGCATGTGGGTCTGGGCCCCTCCCAGCTGAGGCACTGCTGCCCCTCCACACCACTTTGCTCCACTTGGTCCCTGGGCCCCTGGCTGTCCTGCCCCCCCCCCCCAGCTTTCTGATCACTGATCGCTTGAGGGCCTAGCCATTCACTCAGATGACTCCAAGCTTCTGGGGCCACCCAGTGCCACAATGCCAGTGACCCCCAGGTCGCTCCAACCCAGACCTGCCTGCTGCCTCCGCTGCAGGAGATCTCATCAGTGTCTCAGTTTGCTTGCCCAAACCCATCTCCACTGCAAAAGGCACGGCCACCCTGCTGGGTCTGTACTGCTGCGTTCCAGCCCTACACCAAGAAGTGCTCAGCCAGCCCGTGAGGACTAGAGGGGAGAAGGAAGATCTGGAGGCTCAGGAACAAGAGCCGTGTGCACTGGCAGGACAGACGGGCAGGGAACCCAGAGTTGGCGGACTGTCCAGACAGCTGCTGCCAAGGGCTTGGGCTATACAGGAGGAAAGGCCAGCATGGGGCATGACGAAGCTTTACTTTTCCATGCCCCTACTGCCGCGAGGTTCATCTCCCACCCCAGCCCCCACGCTAGCCCAGGCCTGGCAGAGCAGAGCCAGCCGCCTCCACTCCTTAGAGTGAGAGCTGTACACTGCAGCTTCAGGGAGGAGCCGAAAGGGGCCAAGCCAGCTGCACCGCACCTCTCTGCCTCCTGCCCAGTCCCTGTGTCCAAGCCTCCCCAGGAATCTTCCAGTGACACCCTCAACACCACTGTGGAGGCCGGGGCAGGTTCCTCAAGGTCACGGGAGGCAAGCTGAGTGGCCACAGCTCCAGCAGAAACCATTTCTGCAGGCCATAGCAGCATTCCAGGAGGGCCCTTCCTGCCTCCAGGCCCGAGGCTGGCCATTTCCCTGGAGCCGGGGGCCTTGTGGACGTGAGGACTAGCAGGAAAGCAGTGGCCGTGCTGGGCTCTTCCACCCCGCCCAGGTGAGCTACCCTTGCTTAAGGCAGGCCAGGCAGAACTCCCTCCTCCAGGGCACCCATACTGGCGCAGGGCAGAGCCCGGGTTGCCCCTGCGTCTTAGGCGAGGGTTGGACAACGAGGACACCTAGGGAAACAAGAACCAGTCCTGTCCCAAGACCTGGCCCCAGAGAAGACACCCGGAACAGCCCTCCCTGGAGCTGTGTTGTGAAGGCAATTAGGCCCCTGGGGGGCTCTGGTGGTGGGTGGGGCTTCCTCATTTTTTACCAGTGCCCCCGTGGCCTGGCTTCTGTCTGCAGGAACACAGGTGGCACCTGCCGTGAGTACGTGTCCCATCTTCCCCAGCCCCAGGGTGTGCAGCAGATGCAAAAGACCAGGGGCCAGATAGCCTGAGTCCCACATGTCCAACAGAGATGTCCCCAGTGGCTCAAGGCCGTCTACACTAAGGAAAAGCACAAGCAAGCTGGTTCCTGGTGAGGAGGGCAGAACCGGACGGAGCCTTCCAGATCCCATCCCAGCCTTGTGGCTGCTCCCCAAATCAGCAGCACCACGGTTTTACTGCATGCCAGGCTGACTGCTGTTCCCAGCTCCACGAGGCAGGTAGCCACTACCCGATTAGAGGAGGGGCCTGAGTCGGTGGCATAAGTTAACCTGCCAAGGCCACCTAGCAAGTAGTGGCAAAGATGTGGTCTGGTGCTTTGCAGCCTAACAAACGTGGACAAGGCCACAGCTTGCGTGGGCACTGCCTCCTTCCACCCTGCCGGGCCTGGGAAGGGTCCCCAGCACACTGGCGCTGTTTTCTAAACACTGCTGATGAGCATCCCAGGCTGCTCACCTCGCCTTAGCCCTCAGCGTGTCCTGCCTAGGTGACAGCTGGCAATGGCTCCCCCCAGTACTTTCTCTATACTCCAGCTCAGGCTGTGCTACCCTGAAAATCCTTCAAGGACTCTCCACTGCCTTGAAAGTAAAGAAAAACAGCCTCCCAGGGGCCCAGCACCCATAGACCCTACCATCAACCCTGCAGTCCTCTCTACACTAGGCCCACCAGCCTGCAGGTCTTTACATGGGTGCTGCCCAAGGCGAGGAGGCTGGGTGGTCAGCACAGGGCTGTCCTGACCCCTTGAGTCCCACAGAGGACATGGCAGCAGGAAGCTCTACTTCCAGAACCAGAGAGCTGGGCACACAGGCACACACCTGTGATCGCAGCATTTTGGGAGCCTGAGGCAGGAAGATGCCATGTTCACACCCAGCCTGGGCAACTTGTGAGATGGTGTCTCAAAAATAAAGCATTTAGGGGTGTGTGGCGGCTCGAGGGGACGTAGCCCAACATGAAGGCCCTGGGGGTGGAAGAGGACACTTGGGGAACTGTTGGTAAGATCTGAGAAAGGGAATCTGGCTCTCAGACAATTTGAAGCAAGATCCATTCCCAAAGGCGGTGACGCACCATAAAAATTTGGACCAAGCTTGCCCAAGGAGAAGGCAGAATACAAAAAGCAAAGTCTTGTTCATACCAGGAACAAACTCTGTGCCCAGAGTCACCTTGCATTCCGCGATCAGTGTAATGAACTCCAACCCACATTCCCCAAGCATGTCAGGAAGGGCTGCGGAAAAAAGATGTCCCTTTAATAAAACGTTATCAACATATATCGTACACAAACTACAATGTATCATAATTACTTTTTTTTTCCTCTCGTAATTCAGAACCAGACTACAAGGTAAGAAAAAACACAGAAACAGCTACAATGTTCCCAATAATCCGCACAAGGTCTTTTTTCAGGCAGATGGTATCTCACATAATATGATATACATGGATCAGAAAGGGGCAGTAATAAAACAAAGACCAGCTAAGGGGGGCGGGGTGAGGAGGGGGGAGCGTAAATGTACAAAGAATTTGGTGTCTTCCAGGGTGAGACACAAAAGGTTTCCATGGGGGTGAGGTGTCATGAGTCACCCCTCCTAGGAGGGGACAGGCTCCACCATTGAGTTCATCGGTTTTTGAAAATAAAAATGGGACCGGAAACAGCATGTCTGTTTGGTGCTCCCCCTACCCCCACAGCTATGCTGAAGTCTTCCGTCCAGTTCCAAGCATTTACAGAGCAATTCTGGTCAGCAGCCCATCTCTGGAAAAGGAGGGCAAATAAAGAGGGGAGCAAGGGGGTGGGGGAGAAAAAAAAAACCAAATTCCAGCCCATGCTGCCCGTGCACACAGCGACGATGCGGGATCCCAGGCCCAGAACTCGGAGGTCGCGGTTTCCAAGTCCCAGGTCATAGCCATCCTGTCAGTGGTGGCCTCACCTACGCTGCCCAGGGCCACCAACCAGCCGGCAGGATTCTCGCTGGGAGGACAGGGTGGGGCTGAGGAGGCCTGGGGAAGAGGCAGGCCAGGGAGAAGCCGTCCTGGGGACACAGTACATGTGCCAGTCAGCTCACAGCAGCAGCGGCCGGGGGGATCCTGGAAGGGGTCAGTCGGGGCCCTGGGATGGGCTGCGTCCAGGGGTCCAGGTGTGCTGTTGTTGCCAGAAACAAAGCAGGTTCCTGTCTGCCCCTGCCTGTCCCACAAACTATAATCCCCAAGCAAAGAAGGGCGACTTCTTTTCAATTCCTTCCCCAAAAGGCTTTTTCAAAGAGACTACAGATTGTAAACTGTACAGTTCACTGTTGTTATTTTTAGATGGCTACGAAGACTGTGGCATCTCACACCTAGACTAGCTTTCCTGGTGGCAGGGCTTGGGGACAGATGGACAGCAGGGCTTGTGGTTTCTTTTCTTCTTTTTTTTTCTTTTTTCCTTTTCCTTTTTTTTTCTTTTTTTTAATTTTTTAAAGAAAGCAAAGAGGTTGGCTGAGGTGGGGGGCTTGCTAGAAGCTTCCATCTTTAAAATTTTTTTCCCAAAGAAATCCCTCCTGAAAACAAATTTAAAAAAAAAAAATCCCAGCAACAGTAAAATCCCAAACAAACAAACAAACAAACAGAACAACAACAAAAAAAAGTGTCATGTACAGAAAAGGTCCTTTTGGTAAAGGGCAAGGGGTGGTTTTCCAGGTCATTGACTTGAAATATATTTTTGAGTTTTGTCCTTCATGTTTTATGGAATAAAAAGTTCAGCCTTTTTATTGCATGAAACTAAAATTGGGGGAGGTGGGATATGGAGGAGAGGGTTGAGGAGAGTAGGGAGATGCCCTCCCCAGCTCCTGGTAATGACACCTCACTTCTTGCATAATTCCTGGTATCTTCCCGCCTGCAAGGCTGGCTCTCTCAGCTTCCTGGAGAAGGGGGTCACACACTCATCGTCATGCTTGGAGAATACTGGAGGGGAGAAGCAGAGAACGAGGATGTCAGGCACAGGCCACAGGCAGCACAGAGCTCAAGACCACAGGCCGAGGGCGCAAAGTGGCACTTGGTGCATGAGGGGTGTGTGGGGGGCACGGGGTGAAGGCAAGGAGGTGGCAGCTCGGTGCCAGGTCTTGTGGCAGCCACTGTGACCTCCTCAGTCCTTTCCCTTCTAAATCAAGCCTTCTGCAAATGGGGGCTGCAGGGACCTAGACTCCCAAAGGCTGCCTGCTGCAAATGAGCATGCACAGAATCCCACTGCAGAAAAGCCCATGGAAAAGCAGACAGTGCCCAGAGTGGGGAGCCAGCCTCCCAGAGCCACAGTGGCCTCCCAGCCCAGGGTATCCAGACGTGCTGTCACCAGGCAGGCTTGGAGGCAGGGCCAGGACTTTGTGCTAGATGTGGAAAAACTACCAGGGTGAAAAGTCTGCAGCGTGGCTGCCAGGCCGCCTACTCAGTGGTCAGCTGCAACCACAAGGCCCTGGTGGGAGAGGAGGCGAGAAGGAGGCCCCAGGGAAGAGGAGCGTGAGGAGTGGCAGGGCTTACGTTGTCGTTCTGGAAGGAGTGGAGAAAGTTCCCTCCGAGCTCACTGTCGTCCCGAGGGGTTCCTGGAGGATTGCTAATGCCACTTATGTTGTTAGGAGAATTCTGTGGAGAGAGCAGAGGGAATGAGTCTCCGAGTCCCCAACAGCCTGCCCTATAGACAGGGCACTGCCAGGAGCGGATGCTGGGTGTGCACTCACTTTTGGAAGTCCATCTATGTCGCCTGACCCTGGAAGGGAAGAAGAATCCTGTTCAGTTTCTTGCTCGCTCTTCTCTAAGGGATCTCTAGCACCCGAGGAGGACCCCTTCCTCCCTGGTCTCCTTGGGGGACCCAAGCCCTTCCCCCGAATCCCATACTCTGTAGGGGGCTTCCTAGGTGGGCATCCTCTTTCTCTCCAGACCTTGCTGTATGTCTGGCCAAGGCCAAGACCCAGGCTCAGCTCCGCCAGAAGATGGGGACAGCAAGGCTGCCAGGCAGGGTGGGGCCACTTACCTAAGGATCCGTTCATGTGGTGTGGCTCCATGCCGCCCATGCCGCCCATCGGGCCATCTGAGCCAGGACCCATCGGGAACTGAGGGAGAAGCACACAGCACGGGGTGGGCACCGCGAATTGGTCAAAGCCAGGCCAGCACCTCTGAGGGCACCTGACCCAGAGAGGGAAAGGAAATGGCCCTCAGCCTCCTAGCCAGCGTCTCCTGCATCCCCATCCCCGGGCTGAGTGCCGGGCTCAGCAACCACAGCTGCGCCACAAGGTGCTGGAACAGCCGGCCTCGGGGCAGCAGGAAGAAGGGCGAGGAGTTGGGGTACGGGCTAGGGGGTGAGGCAGAACTGGGCTCTGACAGGGGACCTGCCCTACATCCCTCCCCAGAGCCAAGCCTAGCTCAGAAAGGCTGCAGCGACGGGAGGCTGCAGAGGTCCCGTCCCATGCTCCCATCCAAGAAGCTGGACCGGGATAGCGGGCCCAGCTGGACAGCCGAGGCCCCATGCTGGCCCCTGCCGGTGGGACCCGCTGGGTGGAGGATGCTGGGCATGTGGCTGAGGACACGCGGCCAGCACTCCTGCACTTCAACCCCATACCCAACTGCCTCACAGGATAAAGGGCAGAGGTGCTAGGCTGCGTGACAGGGAGTGGAGCGTCCGCGTGACAGGGAGAGAAATGGGCAGGCAGGGCGGCCTCGGAAGGCACTCCCAGGGTGCAGCACAAGCAGAATGCTGCGGACAGGTGGCTGCGTGGAACAGGAGTAGAGAATGGTCTGCGGGGCAGGCTCTCCACCTGCACATGGCTCCACAGCA
>PVJX010048487.1:0-11442 GCA_004027295.1 Dolichotis patagonum
GTCAGGGGCTTGGCACAGTGTCTTTCTAAAGTATACATTTTTTTTCCAAGAAGAGTTCTACTATGTTGCCTGGGCTGGCCTGGACCCCCTGGGTTCAAGGGATCCTCGTTACACAGCCTCCAGAATAGTGGAGACTATGGGCACATGCCCAGTGATCCTCCTGCCTCAGCCTTCTGAGTGCTGGGATTACAGATGTGCACCATTATACCAGGCTTAAAAAACTTTATAGTAGTTTTAAAGTTATAGAAAAGCTATGTCAAAGGTACCAAGTTCCTATATACCCTACACCCAATTCTCTCTTTGGTTAACATCTTAGCTTCTATGGTAATTAGTGAAAAAACGAACTAAACCAGACTTGGTGGCATGGGCTTGTAATTCCTGCACTCTGGGAGCCTGAGGCAGGAGACTCACAAATTTGGGCCCAGCCTGGCCAGCCTGAAGACTTAGTGAGATCCCGTCTCAAAATAATTTTCTCAGTGCATGTTGGCACATGGCCTATAATCTTAGCACTTCGGAGGCTGAGGCAGGTGTATTGCTGCAAATTCAAGTCTACTATGGGCTACATAGCAAGATACGGTCTCAAAAAAAAGTTTTTTAAAGGTTAAATCCCCAGGACCACCAAAAGAGGGTGGAGGGCTTTGAGGAGGTACTCATCAGGTATTTTGGAGACCACAGGATTTATCTGATGGTTTTCACATTATCAGGCAGGAGTCATATATTTGAGGGAGGAAGACATCATACTTAAGAGTCCGTGCTACTGCTGTGACTTATCACTGTCGGTGCTGACTGTAACCACCCAGGGTAGGTGTTGTCTCTCCTGCTCCTCTGTTAAACAGTTCTTGTATTTCCTTCCCATCCCAGTGCACAGACCCCGTATAAGGAGGGGAAACGAGGTCGACCTTGGAGAACCTACAATGGGAAATGTGTCTGTTTCACCCTCACTTGTTCATTTATCCAGTTACTTATTAGTATGGACTCACAGATACAACCCAATATTTCTCTCTCTCTCTCTCTCCTTTCTTTCTTTTTTTTTTTGGTAGTAATAAGGATTAAACTCAAGGAACACGCTACAATCTCACTCTTTTTTTATCTTACATTTTGAGCCAAGGTCTAACAAAGTTGCCCTGGCTGGGCTGGAATTTTTGAGACCCCCTACTCAGTCTCCCCAAGTGCCGAGATTACAAGCATGCACCATACCTGGCTCCCAGCCCTGTTTACTTAGACACAAAGGCTCTCTAAACTACTGAGACTGGCCTTGAAATTTCCATCCTTCTACCTCAGTCTCCCAAATTGCTGGGATGATGGCCACACACTCCACGAATTCAACATTGCTGAGGTATAACTTGCAGTAAGACATACTATAGCCAGGAGTGATGGTGCATGCCTGTAATCCCAGCCCTCGGGAGGCTGAGGCAGAAAGATCACGGCAAGTTTGAGGCCAGCCTGGGCTACATAGTGAACTGAAGGCAAAAAGACATACCGTTTAAGTGTATATACCTAGGCAATCTTAAACACTGCTTCTTCTTGGAGAGCCCCCCAGTGTTTGTCTAGGTGCACCACAGGTGCGGGGGCGTGTTCAAGGACCGGAACTGCATTCCTCAGACATGGCCCTTGGAGCATGACATAACTTCCCATTTCAGGTCTAGAAAAGCCCAAGTTCCCCACCAGGGGTAAATAGAGTCGCTAAGGGGCAAAAACATACGTACATCAGCAATTATTTCCTCTGAGTAAGCAGCTCAGGAACTTTGCTAACTGTGCCAGGGAGGGGTCTGGAGTGCAAGGTGCCGCCTGTAGTGAAACAGCCGCCTGCTAGCCCGCCCGAGCCCGGGCCAGGCTAGGAGTGGGGGGATGGAAGGTGAACTCGCTCCCAGCCTCCCACCTGGGCGCCCCCTAGCTTTCTTGCCCTCGCCCCCTTCATTGCATACTGGCGGCGCGGACCGGGGCGCCCAGGATCCCCTCGGAGTCGCGCAGAGCTGCTACGCTGGGGGCGGGCCGCGCCGGGGCGGAGGGGGTCGGACCCTTGGCTTCCGCCCCAGGGGGCGGTGCAGGGCGCGAACAGTCTGGGTCCCTCCCAGGCGCGCGCAGAACAGGCGGCGCCGGGGGCGGCGGAGTCATGGACGGCAGCGGGCCCTTCAGCTGCCCCATCTGCCTGGAGCCGCTCCGGGAGCCGGTGACGCTGCCCTGCGGCCACAACTTCTGCCTCGCCTGCCTGGGCGCGCTCTGGCCGCACCGTAGCGCGGGAGGCGCGGGCGGCTCCGGAGGCGCAGCCCGCTGCCCGCTGTGCCAGGAGCCCTTCCCCGACGGCCTGCAGCTCCGCAAGAACCACACGCTGTCCGAGTTGCTGCAGCTCCGCCAGGGATCCGGACCCGGGCCTATGCCCACGCCGGACCCCACCCCGGCCCGGGGCCCAACGCCGGAGCCCTCGGCGCCCAGCGCGCCGCCCAGCGCCACGGAGCCGTCGGCCCCCTGCGCGCCCCTGTCCTGGGCGCCGGGAGAGGAGCCGGTGCACTGCGACGCGTGCCCCGAGGGCGCGGCCCTGCCCGCCGCGCTCTCCTGCCTCACCTGCCTCGCGTCTTTCTGCCCCGCGCACCTGGGCCCGCATGAGCGCAGTCCGGGCCTGCGCGGGCACCGCCTGGTGCCCCCGCTGCGCCGGCTAGAGGAGAGCCTGTGCCCGCGTCACCTGCGGCCTCTGGAGCGCTACTGTCGCGCCGAGCGCTTGTGCCTGTGCGAGTCCTGCGCCGCCCAGGAACACCGCGGCCACGACCTCGTGTCGCTGGAGCAGGAGCGCGCGCTCCAGGAGGTGGGGAGCGGGATCCTGGGTGGCCGGGGAGCCCCCGCCCTTCTCGGCTCAGGTCTTCATTTCCTCCTCTCACTGAGGATCTTTGCAGTCCTTACAGTATCATCTCCTCTTGGAGGTGGAGATGGAGAGAGAGGGAAGGAGGGACCGGTGACAACCCCTAAAGGACAGGAAGGGTGGGCAGGAATGGGGGAAGGGGGTTCTTGGGGTGCAAGGCAGGCGGAAGCCGTTTTAGGCCCCCAGCGCTGTGCAGGCTGGAAGCCGCTGCATCGGGCAACCCAGCTGATGCGGTGGGCTCAGTTCTGATTTGCCCGAGGTTGAGGCAGCCGTTTTGGATGGGTGTGGCCCGTGACAAGAGTGTGACAGACAGTGGGCTGGGCACACAGGTCCTCTCTGTTCTGCCTTCTGGGCTGTGGTGGGAACATGTGCGCGGTCCACTACCTCCTCCCCCAGTTTCCTTTGGCCTGCAGCCTGGTGTTGGCGCCTCTGGCCTTGGGATTTTCCGTCTCTCCTGCCTGGAGCAGTGACTCATAACACCCAGGGGATTTGCCCGGAATCCCCTTTTTTCAGGCTTGGACTGGGGACACAGGCTTTTTGGGAACAGTGATCCCTTCCTGTGCTTTTCACCTTCATAACCTCTTACTCTCTCTTACTCCACTGGAGGAAATTCTCAAACGAATCTGAGCAAAATTGAGATCCGTGGATGGCCCCCTAGGGCCGGGCTGGTGGAGGGGAGGCAGGTGCTGACTGTTAGCCTGGCCTGTCACCAGGAATTCATCCAGGAATCGCACAGCCTGGGCAGCCCGGGCTCCAGGCACCTTCGGCATGATATGGGACATCATGGCCACACCCACCCCTTGGTCATCCCTCCACTCTCCCCTGGCAAGTCCCAGGACCCTGGGACAGGGCTGGGGCGTCTGCCAGCCGCCACGCTCAGGCAGGATGTCGCCCACAGGCCGAACAGCCCAAAGTCCTGAGTGCTGTGGAGGACCGCATAGATGAGCTGGGTGCTGGCATCGCACAGTCCCGACGCACAGTGGCCCTCATCAAGGTCAGACACTCCCCACCCCGCCCGGGGCATCTCTGCAGGGTCCTGGCAGTGCGAGCTCAGCAGAATGCGGTACTCACTGAGCACCAGCATCTCCCTGACCTGGCACAGATCCCGGGCAGGCTCAGGTTGGCCCCTCTGTCCCCCTGAAGAGGACACCTGGGCGCCTGGCCTCTGGGAAGAATGGGGCCAAAGGCCAGGCTTGTTCTTTACCCCTCATTGCTGCCTCCATTACTCCTGTGCAGAGTGCAGCTGTGGCAGAGAGGGAGCGAGTGAGCCAGCTGTTTGCTGAGGCTGTGGCCACCCTGCAGAGCTTCCAGAAGGAGGTGCTGGGCTTCATTGAGGAGGGAGAGGCCGTCATGCTGGGTCGCTCCCAGGGAGACCTTCGGAGACAAGAGGAACAGCGTAGCCGCCTGAGCAGGGCCCGCCAGAACCTCAGTCAGGTCCCTGAAGCGGACTCGGTCAGCTTCCTGCAGGTGAGGGCAGCTCCTGGGCCATGGAGGGAACAGAAGTGGGGAGGATGAAGGGGGCCAGTGGATGCCCAGCCTTCTGGGGTGGTCTGCCATCCTGGTAGTGCTGTCCCTTCCAGCCAGGAAGAGCTGTGGCCAGCAGAGCTTTAATAGGTACTTGTCTGGTGCAGGAGCTCCTGGCACTACGGCTGGCCCTGGAGGAGGGGTGTGGCCCTGGGCCCAGCCCCCCACGGGAGCTCAGCTTCACCAAGTCGTCCCAAGCTGTCCGGGCAGTGAGAGACGTGCTGGCCTCAGCCTGTGCCAGTCAGTGGGAGCAGCTGCGGGGACAGGGTGGTGACCAGGACGGACTGCAAAAGCTGGGCTCAGAAGGTACCTGCTCCCCCCATGACTCATCCTCCTCCAAGCTCACCACACAGGCCCCTGGGCCTGGCGCCCATCCAGGGGTAAAAGCGGGAAACTGCCTGGCACCACCCTGTGATGACCAGTCTGCTCTTTAGCCACAGCCAGGAGGGCAGAGGAGACTCCTCCTAGCCCACTGTCCAGCTTTACAGGGGCCAAGGTCCAGCGGGCAAGCGGGGAAAGCCACAGAACTCAGGCACCAGCATGCATGGGAACACAGGGTGCTGTATTTGGGTGTGTGCCTGTCCCCAGGTGACTCTGGGATTTGGAGGAAAGGTGGGGAGAATTTCAGTCACAGGTTTAGGAGCAGGCACAGTGCCCAACAGCCTGGCCATGGTTCAGTCTAGGGAGATATTTTCCCACCATGTCCCTCTGCAGCTGATGCTGAATCCCAGGACCCTGACAGTACCAACCTCCTGGAGAGTGACGCGCCCAGGGACTATTTCCTCAAGTGTAAGTGCATGTGGAGCCCTCCTGCTCCCATAGGGGCTGCTCAGGCTGCTCAAAGGCGCTACAGGGATTAGGCTCCCCTCATTGATCTTGGGGTGGCAGAGTCATCCCAGGGGTGGTCTTCAGTTGAGGTGTGCTGTTGCAAAGGAAGAGCCATGTTTGGGGGAGATGAGCTCCTTTGGGGGACCCACTCATTGAGCTGGTTCTGAGCCTCGCATCTCTCCTCCATTTGCGTGGTTAGTTGCCTACATCGTGGACTTGGACAGTGATACGGCAGACAAGTTTTTGCAGCTATTCGGAACCAAAGGTGTCAAAAGGGTGCTGTGTCCCATCAACTACCCCGAGTCACCCACCCGCTTCACCCATTGCGAGCAGGTGCTGGGTGAAGGCGCCATGGACAGAGGCACCTATTACTGGGAGGTAGAGATCATCGAGGGCTGGGTCAGCATGGGGGTCATGGCTGAAGGCTTCTCCCCGCAAGAGCCCTATGACCGGGGCCGGCTGGGCCGCAACCCACACTCCTGCTGCCTGCAGTGGAATGGACGCAACTTCTCTGTCTGGTTCCATGGGCTGGAAGCAGTCCTGCCCCACAACTTCTCACCCACGGTTGGGATCTGCCTGGAGTACGCCGACCGTGCCCTGGCCTTCTATACTGTGCATGATGGCAAGATGAGCCTCCTGCGGCGGCTGAAGGCGTCCCGGCCACGCCGGAGCGGCGCCTTGGCCTCCCCCACTGACCCCTTCCAGAGCCGCCTGGACAGCCATTTCGCAGGGCTGTTCGCCCACAGGCTCAAGCCTGCCTTCTTCCTGGAGAGCGTGGACGCCCATCTGCAGATCGGACCTCTCAAGAAGTCCTGCATAACTGTGCTAAAGAGGAGGTGATGCGGGCCGGCCACCTCCTGCAACCATCCTGGTCTGGGTAGGCTTGTGTCTGAGCTCCATCTTGTCCCCAAGGAAGGTACCAGCCTTAGAGTTCCACACATCTCCAGCCTGCTTGCTTCTAAAGGCCTCCACCTTGTGTAGCTTCTACCTCGCTCTCGGGGAGGAGGCCCCCCACCAAGCCTTGTTGTGAGGAGAGAGAATTTAAGCTGGGACAGATCCAACCCTCTCCTTTTCTAGGTGTCTAGAATAATGCCTGGCATACAATAGGTGCTCAATAAACATTTGTTGAGTGAATGATTTTTTTCACCCCTTTCCCTAGCCACCAAGAATTCGGACTCCTGTTTTTCCCTCATTTTTTCTGAACTCAAGGCCTTTGCACTGAGCTACATTTTTAGCACTTTTTGTTTTCTTATTTTGGAACAAGGTCTTGCTAAGTTGCTCAGGTTGGGTATGAATTTGGGATGCTCAGCCCCCCAGAGTGCTGGGATTGCAGACATGGGCCACCTTGCCCAGCTTCTCAGCTTTCCAGAGCTGGCAGGTGGGAAAAGTCTCTCACCCAGGAGGAGGGGGACTGACGAACAGGGGACTTTCACTCCCTGATTCTAGGTAGGGTAGCCAGAGGTGGCTTCTCCCACAGGGTCCAGCCACAGGGCCCCAGAGTTGTCCTGGCTGCCCCAGTGTTTGCTTTAGTGGCCTGGCGCCCACTGCTGTTTTCACCCCTGATCTCACAGCCAGTTCTGCCCCTGCCTTTTGCTGGCTGTGCCCAGAATTAAACAAGGACTTTAAGCCCCAAGAGCAGGGCAGGACACCTGGGTGTGGCCACGGAAGCTGGAGACCTGGGCTTCCTTCACATGCGCCCTCAGCCTACAGAGAGACACAGCCAAGACCATCCCAGGGTGTGGCTGGAGCCCAGCACAGTGTCCTCCAGTCTGCCCAGTTGTGTGCCTCCACAGTGCTGGTTCTCCAGCCTGGGTTCCCAAGGCCCTGTGCTGTGGGAGAGCCTCTGGCTGGCTTTCAAGAGTTGCCCTCTCAGCCTGGCTTACAAAATGAGCTCCACGCCAGCCTGGACTACAGAGCAAGACCCTGTCTCCAAGAGACAAAAAAAAAAAAAGTTGCCCTTTGCTGCCCCCGACTCTCCTGCCCAGCCTGCGTTGCCCAAGTCCACCCCAGCTGCCTTCCTGGGTTCTCCATGGCCCAGGTGCACCCCGAGTGGATCCTGAGGGCAAGTGGCACAGAGAGGCTTCCCAGCCACCAGCCAAGGTCAGAAAGGACAATGGGTGAGTTATGCAGCCAGACAGCAAGGCCATACAAGTCCTGCCCCAGCCGCCTCCCTCGGCAGCTAAAAATATCCCCTCCCAAAGAGCAGGCCTGGGCCTCAGCAGCCAGGATGTTGTTTTTCCGGGTGGGGCCTCCCTGATCCTGGGGCTTTGTGTTCTGAACCCGTTTCCATGGCAGCCACAGATCCCACAGGTCCAGGTCACTCTCCAAGGCAGCGGGTGGGAAGCTGTTCCACTATTGGCCCGTGGGAGCCAAGGGGGCTTCCTAGATCCCTTCCTACCAGCCGCCAGCTCCCACCTTCCAGCCCAGCCCTAGGCCACCCGCTCTGTGCCACCTCCCCCACCTTGGCACCTCACACGCTGCCCTTTTAGAGCCCTCTGCTCCCTGACCTGAAGGAAGCTTTGACGTGTCAGGACACGTGAACTTGGCAGCCAAGTTCCACTGCCTCTCAGGGCACCACTTAGAGTGACTTCCAGCTCCAAGACTGTCTGGCATGGGACTGTGAAAACCAGTGTCCCTGTTTGTTTGTTTGTTTGTTTGTTTTGATACAGGGTCTCCCCAGTCCAGGCTGATCTCGAACTCAGCAGTCCTCCTGCCTCAGCCTCCCAAGTATTGAAATTACAGGCATAGGCCACCACGCCTCGCTCCTTTAACACTTTCATCAGAGAAGATGTTATGTGTTTTTTTTTCAAGATTGCTTGAAAAAGAAAGATGGTTAAAAAGAAAATGTTAGAGGACCATAGATCTAGTTGGGCTGCTGCCATTAATAGGTGGAGAAGCTTAGACCAAGAGGTGGGAAGGAGCCAGCTGAGCTGCCCAACCCAGGGGACCACAGTGTAGGTGTGTCCTGCGCTTAGAGATGTCTAAACACAGGCGCTCACAGTCCCGCTTCCCAGCCTCACGACCTATGTATAAGAGCTGTGCTCTGCCAGCCTCAGTTCCCATGCTGCAAGCTTGGCAGGGCTGCCCGAGGGTCTGCAGACTCAGAGGCTCCCACTGCCAGACCCCCAGCAGTTCCGGACAACGGTGGAGGGGTGGAGGCTTGGGGTTATGGTGCTGCAAGCTGAATACAGTTCCTGGGGTCCAGGCGCGGAGCCAGCCTCCACTTGAGCTTTGTGTCTGTGGGAAAACAAACTCCAGAGCACCCAACAACTGGCTGAGAAACGGCCTCAGCCCTGCTCTGCTCTGGGCAGCCGCAGACGCCCCGGTCCTGCAGCCTTCACTGCCCAGGGCCTCTTCAAGCTGTAGGAGGCAAGAGGCCCATTGCCCTCTCTTGGCCCTCCTCTGTGCCCTCGCAAGTCCCAAGGAACACTCCTCTCCTCCCAGGCAGAGAGGGTGAGGCTGGACCAAGATGCGGCTGAGCTGCAGGCCGAAGCTAGAGGGGAGCTGGGCGGGGTTGAGGTTCTCAGCCCTCTCTGTTGGGTTTGATTTTTTTGCCCCAGGCAGGGAAACAGCATCTCGCTTCAAGGTCAGGGTCCCGTTCAGCCCCACACCCAGCACGCACTCCCTTCCACTGGATGCCCGCATTCATGGTCTGGAGCACAAGGCTGGGCCCTTTCTGCGCAGCTGGCCAGCAGGGTTGGGGCTGTGCTCAGGGGTACAGTGCTTGTCAAGCCTGTGAGAAGCTCAGTGTCTTCACCAAAAGTCTTTTAGAAAAGGAACAACACATGGAGCCCACGCCACCGACACAGGCTCAGCAGTAGACAGAGCCAGGCCAGGAGCAGGCAGGCAATAATAGTCTTCAGCAATTTGTGTGCCTTAAGTAACATTAAAAATCTGAATTTTACTTCCTAATGTCTCTGATTCGCTTTAATATAAAAATAATGGTTTCTTGTTTTTTGGAGAATCGATTTTTGTTTTTTGTTTTGTTGAGACAGGGCCACACTACATGATTCAGGCTGGCCTTGAAATCACTATGCAGCCTGAGCTGGCCTTGAACTCTAAGCGATCCTCCTGCCTCAGCCTCCCATGTTCTGGGGTACAGGCATGTGCATGGTGCCTGGCTCAGAGAATGGTTTTATCCACAGATTCTGTGTAGCTCAGTAGTAGAGTGTGTGCATAGTATATACTCAACCCTGGCTTTAATTCCTACCACCAGAAAAAGAAAAAAAAAAACAGTGGAATCAGAAAATCTTGGCTAAAAATTCCATCTGTGCCATTTTCTAACTGTGCCTTTGAGCAACCAACTCAAAGCGTCTCTGTACGTCAGCCTCGCACAGTCTCTCCCCAGCTTCCTCTTGTAAGGAGTCCCTCAGCCCTGGCTCCTCAGTGTTGGGCTGGCCCATCTTCAGGGGACCCCACCCCTCTCTGGTTTGGGAGGCAGAGATGTGGGAACAGACAGCAGGCTTTGTGTAAACATTTCTGCAGCAGGAGTCACTCAAAACAGACCTCACAGCTGGGTCTGGGGCAATCAAACTTGGTGGAGACTGGAGGTCTGGGCTGGGAACCTCAGGGTGGGGCCCATCTCCATGGCAACCAGAAACAGCCCCAGTGGTGCCTTGGCCCTGTCTGCTGCTAAAGGAGCAGGGAATTTGTGTGCTTGAAATACCCACGGCCAAAAAAGGGCCTGCCCTGAAATAGCTTAGGACCACATCACCAGCACCTCACATGGTGTCTGCTTCCCGGCCCCAGCTCAACCAACAGCAAATGGCAGAAAGTCAAGGAGCACCGAGCCCTTTCTTTCTCTCACCGGTTTATTTAGAAAATGACAATTAGCCAGGCCTGGTGGCACACACCTGTAATCTCAGCACTTGGGAGGCTGAGGCAAGAGGATTGCTATGGTTTGAGACCAGACTGAGCTACAAAGTGAGCTCAAGGCCAGCCAGAACTCCACTGTAAACCTTGTCTCAAAAAGACCAGGACAAAAAAAAAAAAAAAAGACAATTGATTGGGTGAAAAAAATTCAGCATATCAAGCATGCATCTGTTTCATATACTCATGTACAGGAAATGTCTGGTTTGGTATTCTTCCAAAGTTAAATAAAATTCAACCTCAGGCATGTTGTGTGGGGGGTCCTTCTTTTTAGTGGGATAATGCTCTGGGGTTTACAGGGTGCCTGGAGGACAGCAGAACTTCTGATTTTTTGCCCACCAGGCCCTGCTGAGGTAACCACTGGAGGAGCCCAATCACAGCCTACCTTGGTCAAGGCCACACTGTCCTGGGCCAAGCAAGCTTTCAGGGTTGTGCCAAGCTATTCTCTCAGCTCTAGCCACAAAGCAGTAGTTTCTTAGAGCCCTTGTAGCAAAATGCCACGCAGCAGGTGCTTAAGCAACCCGAACATGCTGCCTCCCAGTGTTTGAGGTCAGGTATCCAAAACCAAGGTGTCACCAGGGTTCTCTCTGGAGGCTCTGGGAAAGAAGCCATCCCCACACCACCCCACCCCCCAGCTTCTGACAACAGCTGGCAACTCGCAGCCCTTGGCTTGCAGCTCTTGCTGTTGTTCTTGGGAGAGTTCCTTGTGTGCCTGTGTCCAGGTTTTCTAATAAGGACCCCAGTCATACTGAATACCAAATTAGGGCCCAATGTAACCTAATGGCCTCATCTTAACTTTAATAGCCCTACGTCCAAATAAGGTCACATTCTGAGGTACCTGGGGTTAGGATTTAACATATGAATTTGGGGGAGGGGACACCTCTCAGGCCTCAGCACCCTCCCACTAAATCTATGCTTGCCCCATGTCCCATCATGCATTGCTTCCTGCCATACTGCCTACAGGGGTGCTATGGAAGCCTGCTATGCAGGCCAAGAGTTGTGGCTTAGATTGCGCTACTGGCCCACCTGAGCTTCCCCAGTCACTGTTGTACCGGCGCATCCAGTTTCTGCTTCTTTGCAGAACCCACTATCCTGAGCCTCCCAGGAAGACCCCAGTACAGGCTGGGATTACAGGTATGTGCCACTTCCCCTGGCTGCCATTTTAACACTTGCCTGTTCATCCTTTCAGTTACCTAGTTATCTTACAGCAATATGCCCAACTGTGTATTTAGTTAATTCTGTATCATAAGCTCTCTCTGCTCAAATAGCTGGTGTGGTTTCTGTCTCCTAACCAAATCCTTTAGCGCACCCCAAACCACAGCTTAGGCACCCCATCAGGGTCATATCATATCTTGTGGGAACAAGAC
>PVJX010048488.1:0-11458 GCA_004027295.1 Dolichotis patagonum
TGTGGTTCTTGCTTTTGGCTCTATTGATATGGTGGATTACATTTATTGTTTTGCGTATGTTGAACCATCCCTGCATTCCTGGGATGAATCCTACTTGGTCATGGTGTATAATCTTCTTGATGATTTGCTGCATCCTGTTTGCCAATATTTTATTGAGAATTTTTGCATCTATGTTCATCAGGGAGATTGGCCTATATTTTTGGAGGCTCAACAGCATCTTGGCTGGGTGAGTCTGACTGTGGTTGGCATGTTACGAAGCTGTGGTTGGCATGTTAGCCAGGGCTTTCCTGGGGCTGGTGGATTCAAGTTGTCCTGTTGGCAAAGGCCTCAATTCCTTCCACCAGGGTCTTTTCATTGGGCTATTTGAATGGCTTCAGGAATTGGTAGTTAACTTCTGTGAGGTGTAGATGAAGCTGGAGATTGACCACAAGTATGGGGTTAAATCAAGGCCAGCCTTGAGAACATGGAGCTTCCAAGGTGAGCCATGTGAACAGGCTGTTCCAGCTCTGAGAACACGAAGCTCCCAAAGCAAGCCAGACAAACAAGTTGCTAGACAAAGGGTTTTAACTGACAAAAACCTCCCAAGTGTATAAATAAATAAATGTGCTGCAGTTGTTGGGTGGTTCTTTCTCTCCCACCAGGATAGGAGGCTCTAACTGACATCAACTTTCTGCATCTTGACTCTTGTTTTTCTTCATCCTCCACTGTCCTCACTCTGTGGTTTCAAAAGCTGTGCTGGATGCAGCAAACTTTCCTCAAATAGAGCAATCCATTGGAGAAGAAGGAAAAAGCCATTATTCCTTTTAAAACCTAGCTTCAAAAGTTGCACCTCTTCATTTCTGCAGTATGCTGTTGTGGTAGGGACTCTATTCAATGTGATATGTTAAAAATCCGAATGGATAGGAGGACTGAGGGTCATCTTGGAGGTTTGCATAAAAAAAAGAAAACATCCAAATGTTAGAAGAAAACAAATTCCTCTATAATTTTTGCCTCAAAATCTAAATACAATAAAAGAAAATTGATCAACTTGATTGTTTATATATATAACTATTAAGACAAAAACACTCACATCAAAGTCTAAGACACATGGTAAACTAGAAGAATTATCTAGACTGTCTGTCACAAAATTTTAAAGTTTAGAAAAATATGAAGAATGAAAAAACTGTGCTTGTGGAAAAATGAGCAAGAGATAGGAAAGGACAGTTCATAATGACTAAGGTTATAAAATATGCAATTGTCTGTTGATTTCAAACCTACCAGCATCATCTGAGTGCCTTTTCCTGTTTGTCCAGTGGGATGGCACAGTGCCAGCGTCCCTTATCAGCACTACTAATGACCATGTGCTACTAAGTCACAAGGCAGCGAGTAACTGTTCTACAGTTGCTCAATTCATGGCTTAAAACACCCGAGTCTTCATTTTTCTATTTTAATGATCTTCCCTGGCTATCTTCATAATAAGAAATGGTCTCATTTGATTTATTAGAACATGCATAACCCTGAACAGAGGAAAAAATAAACTTTGTGAACAGATCACTTCACTGTTTGCCTAGCTCCATGTGGACTTTATTTCAATCTCAAGTTCAGCAAGTTAAAACTCACTCCTGTTCATTATTGGTCAGGTTTTTCAGTTTAAAAAAAAGAAGAGAATGTAGTTTACAGGGCTATTAGCCATGGAGAGATGATCTCAGCTTGGAGACAACTATCACAGCTAAGTTGGCTTAAGCAGCTGTTATAGTTTATATGCAGATGTCCCACTAAAACCTCACACAATCACAGGTAGGATCTTTAGGAGGTGATTGGATTAGAGGGGCATTATAGCTGACTAGCTGTTGGAGGTAGGGCCTGGTCAGAAGAGGCAAGTCACTGTGGGAGTCACCCAGAAGTTTACACTTCTCTCCCTTATTATTCTCTGCTTCCTGTCCACCATATTATGAACACCTCTCCTATGTTATGTCAGCTGCCATGCCATAGTGTATTGGAGGCAATCAACTAAGAACTGAAATGTGGACCCAAAACAACAAACAAAAAAAACCCCTTCTCCTTTGTTAGTTGTGGGTGTCAGGTTTTTGTCCCAGGAATGAAGATGTAATTAAGACATATTTTTGGTAACAGAGAAGTGAGGTTGTTTCTGTGATGCTACCTAACAATGTGATTCAAAAGCTCCTGGAACTGGTCCACAGAAGGAGTTTGGAAAATTTTGCTGATGTTGGTTAGAGAAGCAGCCCTAGAATGCTGCAAGGTGAACTTGATAGGAGAGTCTAGTCAGAGCTCAGAAGACCAGAATGATGATTTAAAAAAAAAAAAAGCAAATGGAAAAGACAAGGCTCAGGAGGTTTCATTTGGGAAGAGGAAGAAGGACTCCTCTGCAGATGGACTCCAGGTCATGTGTGTTATGTTGTGGCAGAAAATTTATCTACAGTTTTCTCAGGTTTAAAAATGTTGTAGGAAACTGAGATTGAAAATGGCAGAATAATTAATCTGGCAGAGAAAATTTCAAGGCAACCCAATATTCAGGCAGTAGCATGGGTACTGTTGGTGGCTTTTAGCCAGCTCTACATTGAGAAGAGCCCACTTCTATATTGAGACTCAAGAGCAAATAGCACAACTGAGTGATTTCAAGTTTTGAGTTCCATCAGAAAGGAAACTCCTACAAGGTTGAGGCCTATAAAGTTGAATATGGGGGGAGTTTGGTTGCTGAAAAGATTAGCGTTAAAGAAGCTAGGTTCTTTTTTGGGGGGGGGTACCAGGGATTGAACTCACAATTGTGCACTTGCAAGGCAGGCACTTATGCCACTGAGCTAAATCCCCAGCCCCAGAAGCTAGGTTCTTTACAACAAGACGATAGGACACATCCCACCCTTTCTTATTAAAGCAAAAGTGAAAGACTTTGTTTTAACAGAGAACTCCTTGGCACTATGTTGGAGGAAGGAAGCATAGAAATGTGTATTCCTGGAATTCTGTTTACAGTGCTCAGCTATCTGGGCATTCAGAGGCTTCTGTGGCCATGATGCAGAATTCTAGGCTACAGTTTGAGCAGGCAGCAGGCCTTGGTATCATCCATCTGGCGCCAGTTTTACAGGCATGCAGAATGAAAGAGTTGCAGGGTGACAGAGGTTTCCCTCCACATTTCAAGGAGGCCTGGGAGGCTAGGCAAGTAGGCCTTAAAAGGACTGAGAAAGTGAACCTGAAAATACAGTGATGAACCAAAGAAGGTAGAGAAGCAGGAATGTGGAACATCTGAGAAAATATGCAAGCAGTGAGCAAGTCCAACCTGAGATAGAAGCCATGAGGGCTACAACCACTGGCAATGCCATAAGGTCAGGTTCTTAAGCTCTGTGGAATTCAGATATTTCCACAACTTGCCCTGAGTGCTAGACATAGAGCTTCTTTGTTGTTTTTTTCTTCTGGGTTTTTGTCTTACTTTAGATCTGTTCCTTTCCATTTCCCTATTCCTACCTTTTGAAATGAGAGTGTTTATTCTCTACTATTGTATGTTGCCAGTGTTTAACTTCATTTTCATTTTTACTGGGGCTCACAGCTAAGACTTAACCCTAAATCTCAGAGAAGACTGTGAACTTGGACTTTTTAGCAATGCTGGGGCTATTAGGACTTTGTTGAGTCTTAGATATAGACTAAATATAATTTGCATAAAAAGATGTGCATGAGTCTCTTCCCCAAGTTCCCCATAAGATCATAGATGAGACATTTGGAAAGTGATAGGATTGTAAGGACAAAGTTACAGAATAGCAAACTTATACACATTTCATAGCAGAAGTTAACAATCAGTTAGTGGTCTGTGACTATGCTCATGCTGCCTGTCACATAGCCTTGACTGTCTGTGTCCAGCTACTTCTCCTAGATAATGCACTAGGTCAACCTGATTTCATCCAGCTATAATGTCTGTGTTTTCCTACCTAGAACATATGTAGTTTTTACAACTTGCTTCAAAGACTTCATGTCTGGGACAGACTGGCCCTGTGCAGGATGCATTTAACTCTATCTCCTCTGCTCAAAACCTTCTCCCTCCTTCCCAGGATGTTCCTGTTTTATGGCAAACAATTTCTTTTTAAGCAAACCTGTTTAGAATGAGCCTGCCTGACAACATATGACTTGATTCATGTCACCAATCACATAATAACCTGCTATCAGCTTTGTACTTCCTGTTTGCAAAATGTGTCTAAACTAAATTCTAAACTCACTTGGGGCTGGTGATTTGGAATAGATTCCCATCAGTCTACTAGCGTAATTAATTGTTGCCTTCCTAACTCCATAGTGTAGAGCATTTTCCTTTAAGTCCAGAGTTCTTCTGTAACAGGAAAAAATTGTCAACTCAGATTCATCTCAATTTTCCCTTCCAATTTGATGCTTCTGCTAGGTGAGGGAGCAATCTCTGCCCTTGGTGATGTAGGCTCTCCACACCCACTGGTCCTTAGCTATATCATGCCTTTAACTTGCCACAAGTGTTAGAGGAAACAACCTTCCTTTCGCTATTATGGCTGCTTTTCTTGATGAGCTGAGCCGGGGAGTAAAAAAGAACCTACATGTTGTTTGTTTGTTTTTTGAGACAGGGTCTTACTATGTAGTTCAAATTGGGCTTGAACTCGCTATGCTGTTCAGGCTGGCCTTGAACTCATGGTAATCCACCTGCTCCCTCATCAGCAGAAGGATCAAATTGGAAAGGAAAACTAAGGTGAGTCTAGATTGATACTTTTTTGTTTTTACTCCTGTCACGGAGGAATCAGTTCAGCCCGAGTGATAGTTAATTGTGTTGAATTGAGTAAGAGACACCCAATTAAATTGGATTAGCATGTTCTGAATGTGGCCGAGAAGATGTACTAAAGACCAAAGACCTGCCCCATAGGTGGCTTGTCACCTGAATGGTATAAAAGGGAAATGAAGGACAGATCACTACTGTTCCTTTGGAAGAGTTCTAATCTTTGCCTCGCACATCGTCTTCAGCCTTCCATCACAGACTCTTCAGTCTCCTGATGTGGACTTGCTTGGGACCCTGCAGTGAGCTCCAGGCCTTCAACTGGATTCTTCAGATCTCCAGTGTGCAGAGACACCTTTAGAACCCTTCCACAGCTGACTCTGTAGGCAGCCACTGTAGGCCAATCTTGTAAATTCTTATATATTTGTATATCTTGTATTAAATGTTTCTCTTGTAAACACTGATTTTGATACAGCCTGCATCAATGAACCCTATTCTCCAAGTCTTAAAGATTGGTGTGTACTAAATTATCATTTTGTGCTAAATTATATTTAGTTGGCCAGTGGGGTCCTGATATTGTCTTGAGCAGAAAGCCAAAAGTGGAAGAGTGTAGGAAAGTATAGACTTTGCTTACCTCCTGTGGGATCCTGGACACATCCCTAAACATATCAGAATGTCAGAGCCATGTTTATGGTGAAAGGAATGAAATCATGAATGGAAGAAGCATAGTGTAAGCAAATTTATTTAAAAGATATAAAGATAAGGAAGTAGAATTCCTGCTAGCTGGGAAAGAGTCCTGAAGGCTTTTTGTCTATGAGTTTTTAAGGAGTTTACAAGGGAAATTGGGACATTGTGTCAGCAATATGATCTCTACCCTATAGAAGACTATAGACTTGTCAGGGTCTAATCTATAAAGTATTTGTGTAGTTGCTGTTTGTTAATGGTCCATGTTCCCTTGAGTCAATGACCTGTCTGATCATGTTCTGGGAGTTCCATGACAGTGCAGGATACCTGACAGTGTTTTTATAAGATCTCTGGAGAGTGATGATCTAGCAGAATTTACTTTAGAATTCACTTTAGACTTCTTGATTCAATTTTGGAGATACTGCCTTTGCTGAGAAACTTAGCTGTTGTCTCAATTCATTGTAAAAATGGCATTTAAGTCCTGAGCATATAAGAAGAAAACGCAAATCACGCTTTTAATTAGCAGCAGGTCAGGGCCTAGGATTCTGCCTGCTTCCCTATCCCTATGGTGGTCCTTGACTATGTCATGAATTGCATCACTATCATTCAATTTTTAGGACTTTTAACATAGTATGTTAAATAATAATTACAGTGGTAGCACACTGTAAAACATGCTTCTGATTTATTGAGTAATATTTTAAAGAATTTTGCTTTGCTTTTTGGGAGAAGATTCTGAAATTATACTTGATACTCAAATTGGTAAAATATAATTCTTTTAAAAAATAAAATAAAATACACTTTTGTGCTACCAGGGATTGAACCTGGGGCCTTCTCACTGAGTTACATCTCCAGCCCTTTATTTTTTTATTTTATTTTTCAGTTTGAAACAGGGGCTCACTAAATTCCTAAATCTCCCAGGCTGAGTTTAAAATTGTGATCCTTCTGCCTCAGCATTCATTATATATTTGCTACCATCCCCTGCTTCAATTTTAATAACTAAATAATATTTTCTAGCTGATAAAATAATTCAAAATTTTATTGTAAAAACAATATAACAACATGAAATAAAACATTGAAAGACACCATTCATAATCCCACTATAACAAATATTTTCATTTCTCTGTATTTCCTTAAAAATCTTCTCCACATACCTAACTTATACATATAAGCAGGGGACACTCAACTTTGCTTTCCAGCACCGCTATTAAAATGACTCTTTAAAAAAACACATTTGACTACAGGAGCACTCTTAGTTTATTTATATAGGTGATGAGTGTTAAGGTTTTCTGTTTGCTGTCCTGGGGATTGAACCCACGACTTCATGCATGCTAGTCAAGAGTTCTACCATTCAGAATTGTACCATGTAAGATGTCCCCAGTCCTATAATTTACAAATTCTCAACCTAAACACCAAACGTTTCATAGTACTGCAGTGAAAACACCAGGTACCTCCATGGTAGTGATGGCAAACCTTTTAGTAGAGATCAAGTGTCCAAGCTGCAACCCCAAAGCCACTTATTTATCGCAAAGTGCCAACATTGCTATTAAACCTGAATACTGAGGTTTTAGTTTAGAAAAAACCAACTCATACAACTTGTGACATCATCACAGAGCAGCCTCTGCATGCTTGCTGTGGCACAGGTACCTTAGGTTCGCCACCACTGCTCTATGGAATGAGGTGAAAAATAAATAAATGAGAAATCTATTTCACCTCACAGACAACAGACCACAGCTTCTACTTCTGGCCAATTTCTGAGAGTCAGAAGAAATACTATTTGAAATATGACTTTGACTTGTCATGACTGCAACCAGAGATCTACTCCTCCCAGATTCCTTCCTGCATTAAAAGCTGAGTGTAATCAAATTGTAGAAATGGTCCTGGAGCTTTATGATCTGGGAGTATTTGTGAACATCTCTTCATGTTATATAATCTTTAAAGGACAAATATGTTGATCAGGATGTTCACTCAATCAAATAGATGTGAGGAAAATTAAGGATATTATTTTAAAATCACAAGTTGATAAGTAAATCATTTGAGGCTGCCTTTTCCCACTAAGTTACACATGTTGCATATTATCTTTAAATTTTCACTTATTAATAAAAATTCTAGAACCTGTCAATATAAGATGTCAAAGAGTAGACATGAAACCTTTAATCCCACCGTATTTCTGATGCCACATACAGAGGCAACCACTGCTGCAGCTAATACAGTTATGGTTCTGAGGTTACCAGCTTACAGAATACCATTCTTCCAGCCTCTGTGACAAGTGACAGGGATTTTTATCTAGAATTTCCCAGAATCTGTTTAGGAAGCCTGATTACCAGACAACACAGGCCACTTAAATAACTGGGTTTTCTTGGACTCAGACATAGAGTCTGAATTTAAATTCTTTATCTAATTTAAGTACTATAAATAAATAGCATATCTACACATTTACTATTTTTTTCTTTGTGGTGCCAGCCCCTTAAGCATGCTAGGCAAGTTCTCTACCAAGAAGCTCTAATTCCAGTCCCACATTTACTTTTGTTGTTGTGATTGGTTTTTGAGATAGGGCCTTGCTGTATAGACCAGGTTGGGCTTGAACTCAGGATCTTCCTGCCTCAGCCTCCTGAGTTTTGAGATTATAGACATGTTCCACTACATCTGGCCCACATTTGCTTTTTAAAGTCCATTTACTAATTCTGACACGTGAAAAAATCAAAGTACGACTTGTTAGTTCTGACTCTTAAAATTAATATAGAATTCATTATTTTTTAAAAATTATTTTAGACAATAACCACTAAGCTGTAAGATTTCATTCCTGTATAGACCCAAGCTAACAGGCAACAAACCCCAAACCAACAATCAACAATATAGTCCTTCTTGCTTCACTGCATTCTGCTAAAACATTTTAAGCTCTAAAGGGATGTTTGAGTGAATCAGTCATTTGTGAAACCCCAACTCACAAATGAAGGATTTGAGGCACAGGGAGGTCAATGTCTTGTTGAGGTACCTGGAGAGAGGCAGAGTTCCCTGCCCATCACAGCTGGGTAAAAGCCACGAGGAAAGAGGCATATCTCAGAGGAACATGGAGGTGAATTCTACAACACTTCTTTTCTCAGGCTGACACACAGGCTCACACTCTGGGGCTTGCACCCTTACAAAGCATTCATTACAGAACAGAGAAGCACATCTCAGAAAGGACCCAGTAGCTAAAAATGGATCAATGTTCAGACTGGAGAAAAGAAGCAGCATTACCAGGGTTCTCATGCAAACTGAAGTCTCTTCCATCAGAGCTACTTTATAATCATTCAGTATCACACATCTTTTTTAGTCATTAAATATCACACATCTTTTATGTAGCTTACTGTAAACTGTAGGCTAATCATGATGTTTATGTTCTAATTTTTTACTTAGCAAAAATTTTTTCCCCTTGTGTCATTTAAAAGCATAGGTTTTTTGAACATATAAAAAATAGCCAGGTATTTTTCTCCTACAAATATTGTAAGTCCCTGGCCATTCCAACTTTTTTTTTAATGTCAGCTAATGCATTTAAAATATTCTACTATTGCTCATATCACAGTGTAAGAGACCATATCAAATATTCATGGCAAATCAATCACTTCCCTACCAAACATCTAAATTGAATCAGGCTTCTATAAGAAAGCAATCTCTTACATTTTATATAGAAATGAAAGCAAGGATATTAGATAGAGAGCAGCCTATGGCACAAGGCAGAAAGTGATTTTGCTTGTGTCATATAGAAGTTTTATTAGATGATGTAATAACTCCAAAGAATGTCAAATATTCCTAAGGCTTAAAATATTCAAACTCAGACTTGTATAGGGTAACAGGTCCACAGGTGAGTATGTTTATTGTGATTAGCCTTTTTTTTGCAACTGGGTTTTTTTTTTTTACTAATTTCCATGGGTAGAGAAGCTTCAGAATCAGATACACATCTGATTGCATGTAAAATTTAAAACTCTAGGAACTGCCAAGTGGCTGGAAAGAGCAAGAAGAAAACGTTTTTGTCCCATTGTTCTCAGTGGATTATCTTCTGAGAGTTTTTTAAAAATAGGCTGTTCTGAACATCTCTTTTTCATAAACTAAAATACCCTGAAGAACAGAAGATTGAAATCTTACAAACAGTAATCTTAGAAGTATATTTGGGGCTTGTTTTTTAGGATATTTTTCAAGACAGGGTCATAAAATGCCCCATTTTTCTCCTGCATGAGAGAGCAGAAACTTTGGAGAAGGTATCAGAGACTCCACAACGTGTGTGGGAGGTGGAGTTTAAAGCCTTTCTGTGTCATCTCCAAAGACATCCTGGGCAGGCAGTATAAGAAAATTGAGTGTGGCCCTTATGTAGACTCACCCAGACACGTGACGCAGAAGAAGCTTGCCTTATTAGTAAGTGTTGTACAAGGTTTTTTCTTTTTCTTTCTTTCTTTCTTTTTTTTTTTTTTTGTGGCTCAGGGAATTGAGCCCTCAGAGCTGTATCTCCACCCCTTTGGTATTGAGACAATCTCTGTTTGATCAGCTTAAAAACTCTTGTAGACTTTATTTACCTTTCTACAAAGAGAGGAATTGAAGCTAGGGCCGTGGGTAGAAGTTAGGGCCTTAGGTAGAAGGTCAAAGGCCTTGGGTAGAGTAGGCAAGCATCTTACCAAGCCCCCTTTAAAAAAACATGATCCCTTACACATGCAAATAGGAATCTGTAGGCTGAAGAAGAGAGGGAATGGGCAAAGAAAGTGGTCTTTAGAACTGGGTGCCCAGGGGGCTGGGGATTTAGCTCAGTGGTTTAACGGCCTGCCTGGCAAGCGCAAGGTTGTGAGTTCAATCCCCGGTACCAAAAAAAAAAAAAACCAAACAGAACTGGGTGCCCAGATAGCAACCCTGCAATATTTAATTCTGGTCCTTGGCTTTCTAAGGTGCCCTTGTGAAAAACTGCCAGTTCCCTCCACCTGGTTCCCTTCCTCACTTCTGGGGTAAAAAAAGAAAAAAAAAGGCCCTTTATCAAATTTCAGCCAAATCGAGGTCTCTTTTGTTCTGAATTACCTTTAGAAAGTTTTGTATATCAATTGTCTCAGCCTCACTTCCCTCAGGAATGTGGCAGAGCCCTCTCTGGACCCCAAATAGAAGGTGGCAGCATTGCTCAGGCAAATGGAACCAAAAGTATTTTTTTTCCACATTGCCTTATTTATTGATCAGGGCCACTTACGTCTGTCATCCACAGCAGCAGTTTATGCTACAACCTCAAAATTTAATCTATATTTAAGAATATAGATTTTTAAAATAGATGCAGATGTATATTCAGTAACCTAAGTTCTGTGTTTGGCTCATTGGCACATAAGAATTTGCGGCCCAATGTACTTTACTTTTAAAAAATGGCTTTGACAGTACATGATGTGATTTTTTTTCTTTCAGATGATTACTGTTTTCTAAAAAAGCTTCTTACATTCCAAGTTAAAGCTGGTACAAATTCTAACGCAGTCTCAGATCTGATTGGCCAAAACCTCTGTAGGCCAGTAATGCCACATTACCCTCTTTGGGAATGGTAGGGGTCAGGGAGCTACGCAGCTCCCTCCAAAGCCATCTCTCCTATTGGCCAGTAATCAAATTCTGGGGATAGACAGGATTAAATACTCCAAAGAGGATTCACCAGCCCTCCCTCAAAGGAGGATCAAACACTCTGGTTTAGTTGTGGGATAAAAATAAGCCCCGCTGAAGGAGAAAGCGTCCATTCCTATAGCACGTGGCTCTCTCCAAAGCATCCCAACCCCTTTCCCTCTCTTGGGCTGGCTGAGACCCACTTTCTGCCGGCAGTCCTGCCACAGCATTCAACTGTCTTCTTTGGTTTCCTAAATAGGGTCAGACCCTACATAGTGATAGGAGGTCCCAACCCCAAATCTCTCTATAGCTGCTTTTGGTGACTAATGGATAAACTCTGCCAAGAAGCACAATAGTGCACCACATAGAAAGCACTTTATATGAACTTCTAGCTGCACATTCTTCTAAGCATAGGCCCCACAGGATTAAGGTAATAAAAACTGCTTGTGTCTTATTGCAATTTGTTTCTTGTCC
>PVJX010048489.1:0-11469 GCA_004027295.1 Dolichotis patagonum
GCTCTGTTTTGTTGTGTTTAATTTTACCCTATTGATATAATTGCATGTATATTTGAGTGGGTAAGATGGATGACCATATTGTTGTTTTTGTCAGATCGTGGAGCAGAACTGTTAACAGTCTCACTGTTTGAATGTCTACTTTACATGTTTTAACTTTGTAATGTGAACAACTATTTCCAAGAAGTCAGTATGTAATTAGCCAAGTAATAATTTCTTAGGTTTTATTGTTGTTGTACTTTTCCTTTTTTCCTTGGAATACTGCATTGTCGCTACCCTTTATTTTGTTTTGTTTTGTTTTGTTTTGTTTTTTCCTCTTTAAATAAAATTATATAAAAAAAGGTAAAGTATTTACTACAACTTCTATATTTCATATTTAATATGATCTTTTGTATTTTCAATGTCTTCTATAACCTAAAATCTGCTCTCTTTCTTCCACAATGTTATATTCAACCACAATAAAAAGAAAAATCAAAGAACATTCAATAACACCTAAAAATAAACAATGGGAAGGAGGTAGAAATACCTACATTAACATATTTTCTGGAGTTGGGGAGGTAACTCCATGGAGAATAGCTGCCTGGCATTCACAAGGCCCTGTGTGTGACCCTCAGCATCAGGAAATAATTCTGCTCTATTTTTTTTTTTTTCTTTTGGTACTGAGGATTGAACTCACAACCTGACACTTGCCAGGCAGGCCCTTCTACCACTGAGCTAAATCCCCAGCCCTCTATTTTCTTAAATTATGGATAAAAATCATTTTCTTGGGGTCGGGGTTACAAAGGAAGGGTAGCGCCTGTCTGTTGGACTGTGAGCACTTTGAAGATCCTGGGAACACTGCATTACAGGATTCATAGGGCCAACCACTTTAACATGGTTCTCTTTCAGAAGGCCGCCGACAATATCCCATAACATTTCTCTCAAGAGTGGCCTCAGAGGACAGGGGAGAAGCTCAGTGGTAGAGCGCTCATCTAGTATGCTGGAGGCCATGGGTTCAATCTCCAACTGGGGAGGACGAAAAAAGGAAATAAAGGGAGAGAGGGAGGGAGAGCCAGGTGTGGTGCCTCAGCCTCAAAGAATTTTGAGTCTGAGTCAAGCTTGGGTAGTTTAGCAATCTAGCTAGCCTGTTTCAAAAAAAAAAAAAAAAGTTTAACAATTTATTCTCATACCTTCCGATTGTCATCTTTTTCCAAGTGCATAAAGTACGTGGGGAAGAGACCCCGATCCATTCCTTTCTTATCCCTGGTTATCCGGCACTTTACTGTGATACCACGGGGGGCAGGGCTATATGCAAAGTCCTCTAGGTTCTCCACTTCTCCCAGCTGGGTGTCAACCTGTAGGGCTGTAGTGCCAGAAGCTCCTGTGGTCTGAAAGTATAGCCCCGCAGGAACGGGAGACAGATTAGACACTTCATGTGCTCCGCGAGAAACACAGAGCTTACTGATTTACCTCAATGTCTTTTGACAGAGTAAGGAGGCATTCTGATAGTCAGATAACAAGGATATGAACCCTGCGAAAAGGGGAGAAGTTTAGTACAAACACAGTGTATACACATAGCCTTAAAATAGTTCTCCTGCCACAGCCTTAAAATAGCTGTCCTGCCAGGTGTGGTGGTACACACCTGTAATCAATTCCAGCACTTGGGAGGCTGAAGCAGGAGGATCAACCTGTTTGAGGTCAGCCTAGGCTACATAAGTGACTTCAAAGTCAGCTTGAACTACATAGTGAGACCCTGCCTCAAACAAAACAAAACAAAACAAAACAACAACAACAACAACAACAAAAAAATACATACACAACAAAATAGCCAACAGAAGAGACAGAAGAAATTAGAGAGACCTGAATTTGGGCTTAGGTCTTTTGAAGGAACCTCATCCTGTAATGGTACTTAAACACTGAAGATATGTTGGGGAAAGAGTCAAATTAGCACTAAAGGAAAACGTTAGAACTACATACTGTGGTTGACTTCTGGTTGGACGCAGAATTGGGCCTCTCTGTTTCTGAATAATGTGACTGGGAACTTAGTTTTTTTCCATCTTCCTCATCATCAGATTCCTCCTCATCGAAGTTCAAACTGCCTGAGATACCTGCAGAAATGAAACACTATCAACAACGGCCAATATTGCTTTAAGAAATATTTGAGAAAAAAGCTTTGATTTTCCTGCTGAAAACACTCCTGACAGGGCTGGGCAGCCAGCCTAGCACACGTGAGGCCCTGGCTAGAACTGAGCATGGCTGGGGGGAGGCAATGGCGAAGGAGTCCCTAATTATTTTGACCCAAAACAGATAATCTTGCCCAGATTTTGACAGTTCTTCATATTCTCACATCTACCCCTTGTGTTCCCACTAATGCTACCCTAATTTATTTTATTTTCCAATCAGATTGTGTTGGTACATTTTAGATACACATAATGATCACATTCGTCATACAGAATTTAAAACCATACATGATATAACCTTTTTTTCCCATTCTCCTCCCCTCCCCAATTACAAAAGCTTTGTTTTCATGTTTTCCTTTTCTCTCTCTCTTTTACTTTTCCCTTCTTTCCTTTCTCCCTCCTCTCTCCCTTGTTCCCCTTCCCATGTGAACAGTTCCTTCCTATTTCACAATACCTATTATACATTTTGGTCCTTATTTACACTTTTGGTTTCTTATACCAGAGAAACAATCTAGTATTTATGCATATGTGTCTGATTTATTTCTCTTAAGAGTATGGACTCAAGGTGCATCCATTTTCCTAGAAATGTCTCAAATTTATTCTTCTTTATGGCAGACTAGTACTCCATTGTATAAAAAAGTCACATCTTCTTTATCCATTCACCAGTTGATTGGCTATTAAAAACTGTGCCACTCAAAGAAAACAAGAGACTTTATGGTAACCACTGTTGATTTCCCATTGTCTTGTTTTGAAATCCTGTGTTGATTGCATTGTTTTATTCTGATCTGCTTTGTTCTGTTTTGTTTTATTTTATTCTCTTAAAAAAAAAAACCGTGTCACTATAAACACAGGTGTACACACATCACTGTGCTATGACAGTTTTAATTCTTTTGGGAAGATACCCAGTAGGGAAATGGCTGGGTCAAATGGAACCTCTAGCCTAGTTTTTTTGAGGAAATCTACACACTGATTTCCACAGTGATTGTACCAGTCTACATTCCCACCAACAGTGGAGAAGGGTTCCTTTTTCCCCACAACCCTGCCAACATTTTTAGTTTTTTGAAGCAAGGTCTCACTATACAGTTCAGACTGGCCTTGAACTCACTATGTATCCCAGGCTGGCTTTGCAGTTGTGGGTAATCCTGCTTCAGTTTCTCAAGTGCTCAATGTCACAGATGTGTGTCACCACACCCAGTTACCATCCTAATTGAGCTCTTTAAAATATTAGGCTAGCTAGATGTGGTGGTAAACACTTATAATCCCAGCAACTAGGAAGCTGAGGCAGGGGGATCACCACAAATTGGGAACCAACCTGAGGTATACAGTGAGTTCAATGCCAGCCCGAACTGCATATTGAGACCCTGTTTAAAAAAAACAAAACATAATCTTTTTGGTAGCAAAAAGGCAAGATTCAATTATCATATGGCTGATATGCTGTCTTTACTTGGTGCTGTCTTCAAATGCCATTTTTTATACCAAAAACTCAATTTCTGTTACTATGTTTCAAAACAGAGATCAAAAATTTGGCCCAAATATTTAAGACAACCAAATAGCACCTGCTTAAGTGATAGAATCTGCCAAACCAACACTTCTAATTTAGCTTAATCAACGGAGCACTTCATGGGTCTCATAGTTAAGATGCTAGCCGCTGAGACGTTCAAAGCACTCACTCGTCATGCACTGAGAGGCCCATTCCAAGAAAGAACATCGCAGACATTTCACAGAGTCATGTGGAAGGGGGTGACCTGGTAGTTCCAGTCAGGGATAAAGAACCAAACCAGGAATCGAAGATGTACGTCTTCCATTGGTTGGCTAGATGATTAAGGGTAACTAATTTAGCCTGTGGTTAAATACAAGATCCTCTGCTCTAGCTTCTATTCATTCAATAACATCTTTCACCTTCTTTTGTTGTTAAAAATAGTGGTAGTAAAGTAATAGGAAAGTGTTTATTTTCCTCACTGCTGAGATCCCATACCCAGCACCTATAAGTTAAAGGAGGAGAGGTTTATTCTGGCTCACGGTTTGTAGAGTTTTCAGTTCATAGTTGGCTGGCTCCAAAGCAGGCTGGCATGGTAGAGGAGCACTGTGGTTGGAAAACAGTCCATGGCATGGCAGGCTGGAGGCAGTGAAGTAGCAGGCGCAATATCACCTTTTTATCTCATTCAGCCTGTAAGACTATTGAGTGGTGGCCTTGATACCCAGGGTGGCCCTTCCTGGAACTATGCTAAAACATATCAGCAGACTAATTTAGTACAACACATCCTTTAATCTCAGTATCACAAACCCTAGAACCAACCACACTGAAAAGCTCCACCTATGAGCACATGAAGCTTTGGGGAAAATCTAGATACAAGCAATAACAGGAAGTAAGTACCATGATCACCTTCATATTAGGCAGGAAGACTGAGGCTGAGAAAAGTAAAGATTTTTACCCCCTTTCCAGCTCTAAGTGGCAGAGATGCGATTCACAACCACTAAGTTGGCTCCAAAGCTATGCTTATTTGGTCCATGTCACAAGCCTCTGCTACAGAGAGGAGGTTCTATGGTCACCATTCCAGCTGATACATGCATCTTATGCTTTCTACACCTGGATGTCTTGGCACAAGCTATTTTTTCTGCTTGCACCTAACTAGCAATGTAACCCAGGGCAAGTTACTTAGCCTAAGAACTGATTGACACATAAAAAGGAGAGACAAAAAACTGTGACATCATTATTAGGATGTCCACCCTCCCTACCTCCATCCTTTCCTCCATTTATGTGCTGGGTTCTAAATCCAGAGCCTCCAGCATGCTATGTGCTCTGCCACTGTGCTATGCCCTTAGCCTTAGAAGTATATCAGAGGTCTATACGGCAAACACTTGACATGTCAGGGTTTGGCCACTCTCCAGCCGACACCAACACACAGGCAAACACATGTTCTTCTTGGCTCAGCTTAGTCACTGTTATGGCTTGTATCTAGATGTCCCCACAAAGCCTCATGTCCTCATAGGTGGGGCTTTCTGGAGCTGGCTGTATCACTGATTGGAATAAACATAGTTCTGGGTAGCATCACCCAAAAGGTTGGCTGCCTGGATGGGATAAAAGGAAAAGGCAGGCTCCTTGCTTGCTGCTGTGCTGCCTTCAGCCTGCTCTGACATCAAGTATTTCCTCTTTGTGATACCCCTCTGCTATGCCACCCTGCTCTGGAGCCTGCCAACTATAAACTGAAACCTCTATAAACTGAGCTAAATAAAGCTTTCCTCCCTTAACTTGTGGGTGTCGGGAATTTTGTCCCAGCAATGAGAAAAGTAATTAGACAACCACCATCTCTTGATACCTTTTTTTATCACTCTATCCCCTGGCAGAGTGATTCTATTTCTCCCCTGCTTTTCATTCTTGCATATAGAACATTCTAACTCTGAGTTGAGCCATCAGTCAAACTCTCTCCTAACTGGTTTTCTCACCTCCTGATGTGACCCCTTCCCATTCACTCTTCATGTGCAGAGTAATTTTCTCTCTCTTCCCCTCTTATTTTTTGGTGCTGGGACTGGAATCCAGGGTGCAAAGTAATTCCTCTACAGACCCCTCCCAGAGCTCCCCTGGCACCTTTATTTTCTACCTGAAGACTATGTAAGAACATGAAACTTCAATTAAAATACATGCTCCAGGCTCTCTGCGTCCTGTCTGCTATGAGCCAAGCCACTTTCTTCCGCCCATGCCCTTCCACCATGCCATCCTGCCTTGGAGCAGGACAACTATGGACTGAAACCACTACAAACTGTGAGTCAAAATAAACCTGTCTTCCCTGAAACTGTGGGTGGTTGGGATTTTGTCAGCAACATGGGAAGTAACCAAGACAGATTCTGATGCCAGAGAAGCAGGTTCACTGCTGTAACCACCTGACCATGTGGTTCAAAAGCTCTGGAACTGGCTCACAGGATGAGTTTGGAAAGGTTTGGAGATGCGGACAGAAGAACATCCCTAATCCAAGACCATGTGATCCAAACTTGATGGAAGATTGGTCACAGCACAGAAGACCAGAATGCTGACAAAAGGGCAGACAGAGTAAGACCAGGATTGGGTTATTTCAGTTGGAAAGGACTCCATTGTGGTTAGACTCCAGGCCATGTGTGTTATGTTTTGGCAGATTTGTCTATAAATTTTGCTCATATCCTAAAAGTTTGTGACAGACTGTGATTAAGGGTGGAGGACTAATTATCTGGTGGAGGGAATTTCAAGGTAGCTCAATATTTAGGTGTTGGCATGAGTACTTTTAGTCATGTCAGGGGCTTTTAGCCAACTGTACATTGAGAATCAGGAGCAAAAAGCCCATTTGAGAAGTTTTCATTTTCCTGAGAAAGGAAAAGCCTGCAAAGTGTTAGCCAAGGAAAACATGGTTGCTGAAAAAAATGAAAAAGAAGACATGTACTTTGGATCAGGACAAAAAGGAAAACAGCTTAAGGGACTGTTAGGAACAAGCAAGGCCCCACCCTTTCCAGGTTCAAATCTGCAAAGGCGAAAGACTTTGCCAAGAGAGTCCCAGGGCACCACGGAACAGCTCCCTGGGAATCTGTTCTCCAGTATTCAGTTCACAGTACTTAGCTACTGCAGGCCCCTGCAGCCACAATTCAAGGAGGCTGGCTACTGCTTGGGCAGAAAAGAGATCTTGGCATCATCTACAGGGTGTTAGTTGTACGGGCATGCAGAATCCAGGAGTTGCTGGGTCGGGGAGGCTTCCACCCAGATTTCAGAAGAAGCTGAGGCAATGAGTCCCTGAGAGGGCAGTGTGTGAAGCTGTGAGGGTGAAGCCCAAGAAGCAGCAGAGACTCCAGGAAGTTGGAACCAGGCACATAGGACATTTGAGGAAAGCTTTGAGTGAGCAAAGCCGGCTTGAAAGAGGCCATGAGGCTATAACCACTATCTGTGAGGCAGGCACAGGGGTGCCCATGCTTATATCTTGCCACAGTTTGCCTTGGGTGCTGGACATGGAACTATAGGAGTTAATGTTTGCACTATTGGGTTTTGGTCCTGCTTTAGTTCCATTTCTTTCCATCTACTTATTTCTCCCTTTTAGAATGGGAATGTTTATCCTGTGCCCTTGTATGTAGCAGTGTTTAATTTCTTTTTGATTTTACAGGGGCTCACAGAAGAGATTTTCAGAGTCTCAGAAGAGATTTTGAATTTGGATTTTTCAGTAGTACTCTTCAGACTTTGGCATGAAGAAATATGCAGTCCATTTTAGGGGGACAAAAGAGAAATGTTATGGTTTAGATCTATCTAGATAGCTCCCAAGAGCCTCAGGTGCTCATAGGCAGGGCTTCTGGAACATGACTGGGTTATAGGCAAGGTATAGCTGACTTAGTATGGGGAGGTAGGCCCAGGTTGGAAGAGGTGGATCAGTGGGGGTGTGGCTTGGCAGGATGTATCTCCCTTCTTGGTTCTTCCCTTCATCCTTTCTACTTCCTGGCTGCTGTGAGATAAGCAGCTACTCTTCTGCCGTGTCCCTGACTTACAGCCAGCCAACTATGGCTGGAAACATGAATCAAAATACACCTCTCCTTTTAGCTGCAAAGTCAGGTACTCTGTCTTAGAGATGAGAAAGTGACTAAAATACTCATGAAGGAGAACTTCCAGAACTGCTTCAGAAAGTGGCAAGAATTGCCAGGCATGTGGTGCACTGCTATAATCCCAACACTTAGGAGGCTGAGGCAGGAAAACCATTGTGAGTTTGACATCAGCCTAGAATACATATTGAGCTCAAGGCCGGCCTGAACTACATAGGGAGGCCCTGTCTCAAAAAAAATACAAAACAAAACAAGCAAAAATGTAGGATAAGTATGTTTGAAGTCAGGGAAAATATCTTGACGGGGTTATTAATGGCAGTGTGTTTTTACTTTAACAAAAAATTTTTAAAATAGTCTGCATATATTTTGCTCATGCTGCATATCAGCATGTAAGCTTGGAGAACTCAGGCCACAGAGTCCACTGTCGTGGAAGGGAGAGCCCAGTTTACTGTTTTTGTTTTTGTTTTTTTGAGACAGGTTCTTGCTACATAGTCCAGCCTAGCCTGGAACTTTATATAGTCCAGACTGGTCTTGAACTCTATGTAGCCCAGGCTGGCCTCAAACATGAGACAAACCTCCTGTCTTAGCCTCCCAAGTGCAGGAATACACCACAATACCCAGCCTCCCAGTCACTGTTAAAGCTTAGCAGGATGAAGGAAGATATGATTTTGGAAAAGCAAAAGAAAAGCTCACTCCTTCCCTGCTTGGAAGATAGAGAAATGAGACTGAACAGACAAAATAGGAAGACATGGGACTCCATGATCTCCTCTCCAGGCATGGATGTAGGCAAGGAAGAAAGCACTAAATAAGTCCAAGGTGGCATTTAGGGCAGATGATCACGCCTAGGGGTTCCTCCATGACAGGATGAGGTGGTCCATGCCAAGGCTGGGACAGAACTGGGCAGGAGGGCAGGGTGAAACCCTAGCAAACCCTGACAAGGGGAGGAGTGACCAGACAACAAGGTCATCAGCCCCAGACTTCAGCAGGGAGGGAGTGTCTCAAAGTCATTACTAATCCTCACCATGTTTTTGGAGAATTTCCTGAAGGTCTTGTTTGGAAGTAGAATTTACAGTGTTTTCTCTGTCAACACTGCCTTCATTATCTTCCTCTGCAGCAGAAGAGCCTACTGATAGAACATGAAGTTTGGTCTCCACATCACGAGCATCTGGTTTTAAGCAAGCAGCTGGTCCATCAATGCCTAGAAGTCCCCAAAAAACAAAGGAGGAAAGTGTCACGCTATGTAGCTAGGTATGTGCGATCACAGTTCACAACTACCAAACCATTTTACTTCTTCTTCCTAAATATTGCAAGGACATTTATCCAAGATGGAGTTCATATTGACAACATGCTTGGGTACTGAAATAACACATACTTTACGTTGTACTTTAAAACTAAAACTTAAGATCAAGTGCTGGAAATGTACCAGTGGTAAAATATTTACCCAGCATGGACAAAGTTCCTATCCCAGCACTAAAGAGGGGGAGGAGAGAATGAGACCAAGAGAACAAAGCAGGTCCTCTATAGTACAGATTCCGTCCAAGGCCTGCTCAAGCAGCATGACAGAGCTCTTGATCCCATTCTTTCTTCCCTCACCAGCTCAGATGATCCTCTGAGCTACCTATTATAAGAAAAGATGCACTCTCCCTACTCTTGGGACATGGTTAACCTCTGCCACAATACAACCATCAAAACTGTTAACTCTTCCAGGATACAGGTATAGCTCAGTGGCATAGCGCTTGCCTAGCACACACAGAATCCTGGGATCCATCCTGTTATGGTTTGTGTCTAAATGTATCCCCAAAGCCTCAAGTAGTCATAGGTGGGGCTCTTCAGATGTGGCTGGATCTAGAGCATATGATGCTGGGATCAAGGATGTATGATTAAATTAGTCCACTGATTGGTTTGGCATAGTTCTGGGTGTAGATAATGGGGAGGACTACCTGGATGTGAGTGCTACCTGCTCCAAGGGCAGGTAGCCTGGACAGAATATATGGGGGGGGGGGACTGCTGCCATTGCTTGCTGCTGCTTCCCTGCTACTTCACTGCTACCTGTCATGAACTGCTTCTCCTCTGCCAAGCCACCTGCTTTGGAGCCAGTTGTCTATAAACTGAAACTTCTACAAACTGCGGCAAAATATACCTTTCCTTCTTTGAGTATTCGTTGTTTTGTCTCAGCAATGAGAAAAGTAACTTATATCCCTAGTGCTGCAGACAACCTCACCCCAAAAAATACTGCAAGTGCTTCAAATAGATCATTTTAGATTAATTCAATTGGCATCTAAAAACAAGTTCTAGGATGGACGTGAACTTGAAGGCATCTTCTGCTGATGTAGATTACTTTTTAACATTCTATTCAAAGGGCCAGGATGATTACAAAGACACATGGTACTGAGTAACTATGCTGACCTGGCCCTGTGCTCATCTAGGAATAGCCTTCACTCAGGTCTGTGAAGCTGCACTCCAGCAGGAAGCACAGCTGCCTCATACCTACCGTGCAGGATGACGTCGCTGTGGAGCGTGTGAGGTTCCACCAAAGGCATGTGCTCCTCACTGCCGCTGGGCTTCAGCCGACGCAGCCTGGCTTCTGGGTTTGGCTGGACCATGAGTGGCTCCAGGCGCTTCTTCCTCTGCTTCTTCTCCAGCAGTGCTCTCTAGGAAGCAGAGGTGATGTCACAGCCAGCTGATCCGACCAACTGTTCTTCCCCCTCTGGGGATGGCATGGCAGCTCTACCACTCGGCTGTATCACCAGCGCTTCTCTCAAATTTTATTTCGAGTCAACCTCACTCTGATGACCAGGATGCCCTTAAGTTTGGTCCTTGTGCATGAGCCTGCCAAGAAGCTGGGTTTACAGGTATGTCCCATTGTGCTCAGCTACCACTCTGGACACTTACAGTCTGTTTCTCACCAATCCTCAGTAAAACTGCTATGAGCTATTTTTCCCTACATGAGAAATGGAGGAGACTGAGGTACATTTTTGACAAATATTTATCCAACACCTATAACAATCTTACTAAAATCATTCAATACATTTGTAGCACAAATGACACTCTGATTCATCTATTAAAAAGTCATTATTACGTGTGTGTGTATATATATACACATATAGTTTTGTTTTGTTTTGTTTTGTTTTTTGAGACAGAGTCTTGCTATGTAGTTCAGGTTGGTCTTGAACTCCCTGTACAGCCCAGGTTGGATATGAACTCAAGATGATCCTCCTGTTTCAGTCTCCTGAGTGCTGGCATTATGGTGTGTGCCACCATGCCTGGCTTCATTATCAAAATCAAGGCATAATCATGGGTTCAAAACATGTTAACAAGTATACAGGGAAAAGATAGAGTATCACAAAAACTGACTTCTTTGGGGGACAAAATAAAAATGATTTTTCTTGCATTTTTCAAAATTTTCTTAATTTTTAGTTGCAAATAAAAAGTGAGCTGGGCGTGGTGGTACATGTCTGTAATACCAGCACTCAGGAGGCTGAGGCAAGAAGATCATGGCGAGTTGGAGACCAGCCTGGGCTACAAAGTGAGCTCAAGGCCAGTCTGAACTGCATAATGAGACGCTTTCTAAAAAACACAAAATACATAAATAAATAAAATAAAAAATTGATTATATTCTAAACTCCACATTATTTTCATGTTTTAATCAGCCAAAGAGCAGAAAGTTTTGCCTTCCTGTTCATCTTACAAAAAGAGAAATCAAACAGACTTGGGCCAGAGGTAAGAAGAAAGACACATGGCAGTGAGCACATTGCAACTGGAAAGCAAT
>PVJX010048490.1:0-11462 GCA_004027295.1 Dolichotis patagonum
TTTTTTTGGAAGGGGTATTACTGGGAGTTGAATGTGGGGACTACTACATACTAAATACAAGCACTATCATTGAACTACACCCCAAGCTCCAAATTCCAATCCTTCTCATGCCCCTCCTTGTTAATATTGAGAATTGAACCCAGGATCATCACACTAAGCTATTACACCTATTTCTTTTTCTTTCTCTTTTTTTTTTTTTTTTTTTTTTGAGACAAGATCATACTAAATTGTCCAGACAGGACTTGAACTTGTGATTTTCCTACCTTAGCTTCTCAAATGGTGGGATCACAGGTATGAGCTACCATTCCTGGTTTGTGTTTTCTTCTACTAGTCAGAATGCTTTCCATGTATTCCTAAGACTAACATACACAGGGCCAGGGATACAGCTCAGCAGCACAGTGCCTGCCTGGAAAGCACAAGGTCCTAAGTTCAATTCCCAGGACAAAAAAAAAAGTCACTAACACAGTATTTCCTTTGTCTTTTAGGGAAAAATTGGTAAATCAGGAAGTTAAAACCATAAGGTAGGGCTGGGGGCACAAGTGCCTGCCAGGCAAGCATGAGGTCATGAGTTCCATCCTCAGTACCAAAAAAAAAAAAAAAAGAGGTAGAGGCTAAGGCAAGGAATCATTGCAAGTTTGAGACCAGCCTGGGCTACCAAGTAAGCCCAAGGCCAGCCTGAACTGCATAGCGAGATCCTGTTTCAAAAAAGAAAGAAAAGAAATAAAACCATAAGGTATAACTATTAATGTCAGAATAATGACTTTTGTTTTGGATTTCTAACTTCATTTTTTATTTTTATTTTATTTTATTTATTTATTTAGGTACTAAGGATTGAACTCACAACCTTGCCCTTGCCAGGTAGGTGCTTATGCCTGCTGAACTAAATTCCCAGCCCAGATTTCTAACTTTAAAAGTAATGAACTAGGGCCTAGAATTTAGCTCAGTGGCTTAAGTGCCTAGCTGGCAAGTATGAGGTTGTGAGTTCAATCCCTGGTACCAAAAAAAGATATTTTATGGGGGGCGGATTTAGCTCAGTGGTGTAAGTGCCTGCTTGGCAAACTCCAGGAGTTCAATCCCCGATACCATTAAAAAAAAAAAAAGTAGTAGCCAGGCATGGTAGGATAGGCCTGCAATCCCAGCACTCGGAAGGCAAGACTGCTATGCATTCTCCTGTCTCAAAAACAAAAAGTACTGAACAGAAAAAAAAAAAGATAGCCAGGCATAGTACAGTAACACACACCTGTAATCCCAGCATTCAGGAGGCTGAGGCCGAAAGATGGCTGCAAGTTCAAGGCTACCCTGGGCTATACAGTGAGTTCAAGGCCAGCCTGCACTGTATAGTAACACCCTGCCTCAAAAAAACAAGCAAACAACAGCAACAAAAACACAAAACCAAAATAAATAAACAAAAGCCTGCATTTTCAAAACAGATCAGGAATCATCATTTTACAGCAGTCCCTAAAAATGACATTTGTCCACACTTGGTCAGCCCTGACTTACTGAATTCTTTCACTGCAACTGATTAGAAAGGAAGTACTAGGACGAAAGTCTGCCTGACCTGTAGCTATCGCCCCCGGGTCCAGCAGGGCCTAGAACAACTCTCAACAGATGTATGCCTCATGAATTACTGCATGGATGGAGGGGTGGGATAGAGGACGGATGCGTAAGACACTAGATGGATGAACAGATGGACAGATGGATGAGGGGATGGCTGAATAGGAGTGTGGATGGATGAATGGCAGACAGACAGGACAGCAGGATAAATAGGTGGGTGGGTGGATAAATGGAAAGATAGGAGAATGTGAATGGGTGTGTTTGGAGATAGACAAAATATACCAAGGTGTGGCAAAAACAAAACAAACCAAAACATACCACATCTCATGATCATTACACCTGAATATTCAAAGTAATTCCTCAGGACATGACTCTCAAAGTGGGGTCATGATAGCATCTAGGGGTAGCCACACGTCCACTTGTCCAGAGGTGACACAGACATCTTTATGCTTCACACACTGTGAGACACATGTGACCCTCGGCCTCTAGACCCAGTTGCCTTGTCAGAGACCCTGACAACCTTCAGTCCTCCCAGAGCCTCTCTCACTTCCACGCGGTATGCCAGGACCGCCCCCCACGGCAGTACCATGAGGACTTGGGAAGAGATGCCTACTTTCAGGGTTCATCTGGGCACATGGTGGTAAAGTTGCCCACAAGTGGGGACCAACCCTGACTCGTGCGGAGTTTGAGGTCCCACAGAACCTGACCCGTCCGAGAAGGAAGCCTGAACAGGAATGGGCCTACCTCCCACTTGCATCCCACATGCCGGGCGGATGACTTTCCAGGGGGGATCCAAGGTACCTTGGTTTTCACTCGGACACTCCGTCGCACATTCACTGTGTCCCCTTTCATTCCACGCTTATGAGATTTCTGTGGAAAAGGGACAGACACAGGGTCACCTCCTTTCCCATGTGCCATGGGGTCACTTTGGTGGGATCACCTCCAAGTCTGCAGGGCTGCATCTGCTGACTGAGGTCGCTGCGGCCCCTGCAGGACCACAGGTGCCTACCTTCCCAGCAGGCTATCAGCCTCCAGAAGAGAATGCACATCTCCCAAAGCTCTGGAGCCAGAAGCGAGCAGGCTGGGCGGGAGGAATCGCGCAGCCACAGCCGTCGCCTCGCCCCTGGTGTGCTCCTACCTGGCTGCTGGCTGCTGTTGGTTTCGGGAGTTTTTTTATGTGGACGTGGACAGGGGTGTTCTCATCCACGTGAACATGTAAAGGGGGAGTTGAAGAGCGGTCCTTCATAGTTCACTTCTGGCAGGCGGGGGGAGGGCAACACAAAAAAGGCTGATCTGTGGATGAGTAAACTGGGCATGAACATGGAGCTCACAGCCTCTGGGGCCCCGAGAGCCTGGCCACCAAGCGAGCAGGACAGGAGCCGACTACAGCATGCAGGCGGGACCAAGGCAGGAGCATCACCCACCAGGCTCCTGAGGACACTGCAGTTGGAGCCACTGGGGAGCTCCTGGTCCAAGCAAGAGAAAGGCTGTGTGTGAGCCTCAGGGTGGAAACTCCGCCCAAGCCTCCCGGAAGCGGGGAGCTCCCCTTGGATTTAGGGTACTGGGCTGGCAAGCAGGAGTAGCCTTCTACACAGGGAGCTCTATCAGCCGCGCATGCAGATTAGCGTGGAACATGCAGATTGGTTGTGGTACAGCGTCAATCACAGCGCAAGCAGGTAAAGGACGGGAAGTAGAAAGCAGCCAGAAAGAGTGAGGATGAGAAGGCTGCACGGGCTGTAAAGAAACCGTGAAGGGATGCGATGCAGCCCAGTGTCTGAACACTTGCCTACCATGCATGAGGCCCCGGTTTCATGCCCAGGACAAGACAAAACCAAAAAACCACGAATAAGACAGAACCCCAGCTCTATATCCCTCACCCGCCACCAGCTCCGAGCTGCTACCTTCATTCTTTCTTTAATTTTTTTTTTTCTGGTTATTTTTTTGGTACTGGGGATCAAACTCACGACCTCACGCCTGACAGGCAGACACTTTGCTGCCGAGCTATATGTTTGACTTTTTCTGGTCTCACTATGTAGTTCAGACTGGGCAGGAACTTAATCAGGTAGTAAGGGTTGGCCTTGAACTCATGGTGATCCTCCTGCCTCAGCCTCCTTAGTACTAAGATTACAGGCATGCACCACCATGCCCAATTTATAAAAAAAAATTTTTTTTTGAGATAAAGTCTCACTATGTAGTCCAGGTTGGCCTTGAACTTACTATGTAGCTCAGGCTGGTCTCACATTTGTAGTGATCCTCCTGCCTCAGCTTCTGAGTGCTGGCATTAGAGGCATGCATTGCCACATCTGGCTGAAATTTTTTTATTCTTTTTTTTTAATTGTATTCTAAAACTTTAACATTTACCTGGAAGGATAATGTTTTGACAACCTTCTCACTGAAGATAGGCCAAATTAAAAAAGAAAAAAATTTAAAAAGCAGGAGCAAGACAGAGCAAGACAGTGCTTGGGCCAGGGGGTGCTGAGCGGGTTGAGGCAGCATAAGCGTTTCTGAGGGGGTCACAGGCCAGACAAGGGACCTCCTCGTGCAAGTCACCTACCGTCACAGTTACACTGGGTTGGCCACAAGGTGTTCTCAAGACTTTTTTCTGCGTGAGACTCGTTACTCCGTTCTTCCCACACGATGGAAACCTGCACCCGGGCACAAGAACCAGATTACAAGCAGAACCCCAGGCCCCCCTACTCCTTACTCAGTGGGACTGCACAGTGCAAGCGGGCTGCTGGGGTCACAGCCAGGAACAGCAGCCTGGAGCTCCCGTGCTGCGGCAGAGGGTGCCCGGGAAGCGGGTCAGACGCTCGCACTGCTGCCCTGGGCCCCTGCCATCCCATCACACGGATCTGGACCTCTGGATGAAAAGCCTGGCTGTCATCCCGTCAAGCTGCACTTGAGCAGTAGCCAAGGGACTCATGTGGACAACTGATAAGTCCCTACCCAGGTCGGCCCCTGGAGCAGATCCAGCCCTGGAGGAAGGGTCAATAAATGACTAACAAAAGGACAGAATTCAATCATCTTTCAAGACTCAGGAGGGTACCAAGCTATTTCACTAATTGAGCCTGGTCACTTGCACCTCTAATCCCAGCACTCTGGGAGGCTGAAGCAAGAAGATCACAAGTTTAAGCTCAACCTAGGCAACTGGGTGATTTAGCAAGACCTTGTCCCAAAATTAAAAATAAAAGTGCTGGGAACATAGCTCAGTGTGAAAGTCTTGGGTTCAATCCCCAGATTTAAAAAAAAAAAAAAAATTCACCTCACAGTCACTATCACTCAAGTCAAGGTTTGAATATTCACTTAGGACAAAAAGGCCTTGGCTAACAGGAGTTCAAAACCAGTCTGAACTACATAGCAAGACCCTGTTTCAAAAAGAAAAGAAAAACCCACTAAAATAATAACTGAGCACTTCAGTACACCAGTTGCTTTATATATATAACACCTTCTAATCCCTCCCAATCATTTAGCCAGATACCAAATCTGAGAAGGCAAAATGCCCACCACCACACACGTATTCGTATCTATTCACTTAAAGCCAATACGTTCGGGAAAACCCATCAAACCACCTAGACACCACGAACACTTTGTTAACTGCACATTCACCTATCTTATCATTATTTATTTACACTCTGCTTCCAAAAAAAGGAGGGGGCTGCGAGCTTATTCTGTTAAGACAAGTGAGACTTGTGTCTGCTTCAAAGAAGCTGTCCCACTGCCAAGTAAAGGAGCCAGGGTGCAGAACTGGGATGTGTGGGCGCATTTATTTCCTCCTCCCCTTTAAAGGTGACTTCCAAGTACGCTGGGCGGGACCCACAGCACACAGAGGAGGGAAGCTGAAGACAGAAGCTTCCAGCAGGCCGGGCCTGAGGGCTCCTGACCACCTCTCCCTGCCCTAGGGCGGAGGCGCCCCCCACATGGCAGTACCTGGGGGAGCCGCCTGAGGACGAGGCAGACATGGCTAGGCATCAAAGCCGCAAAGGTGGGCAATTGGGTCAGCAGGCTCAGCTCAGAGGGACCAGAGGGGCTTGTCAATGAGAATCTCAGGGGCCTGGCATCAAACGTCCTCTCTGAGGGGAGGTGGGTGGAAGCTTTGGGGGTGGCAGTTGGATGAAAACTTGGGAGGCGCTCCTCTACTGTCCAAGTCGCACAGCAACTGTCCTGCCAAAGTGGGGGAGATAGGAGAGGCTGAGCAGCCTGCGTGGAGCCTGGTACGCTGCCGGTAGGCAGGTAGGGAGGGACGGGACCACCAGGCCCAGGCCCCACCCAGGAAGACGGACGGGCGGGTGGCTACTAAGGGGAAACCTGCGGGCTGGCTGGCGAGCGAAGAAGAGGGCAGGTGAGAACCGCTAGGCCCCAAATGGGCCCCCGACGGGCGGGAACCCGCGCTGGGACCTGGAGGCGTTTCGCGGGCAGGGCCGGGGCAACTGTCTCCTAGGAAAAGGGGCGTTCCCGGGAGAACAGACAACGCGGAGAACCAATCGCACTCGAAGGAGGGAGGCGAGGCGGGGACAGGTGGGCCCTGATCGCGGGGGTGTCTAGATTTAAGGGGCTCGACGGAAAGCCGCGCTGGCGGCCGACACCCGGAGACAGGGCAGGGACGGAGGACGCTAGGTGTGACGCCCAGGGCAGCGGGGAGGCGGCGGCGGTCCAGCTGAACCCGCCGCGGCTAGGAGGGCGAGGGGCGCGGGGCCGGCCACCCACCAGCGCACAGGAGGGCACCGGCCGCTGCCCATGGAGAAGAAGCCGAGCCTGCCCGAAGGCAGCGGAGGAGCGCGGCGCGCCGCCGGCCAAGAGAGGAGGGAGCCGCCGCCCGCCCGTTACAGGAGGAGAAGCCCGCGCCGGGGGCGGGGCGCGGCCACATTTGGACCGGGGCGACGAGCGAGGTCGGGGCGGGGAGCGCGGCGACCTCGCGGCAGGGACGCACGTGGCGCCCCATGTCCCGCTCGCCCGCGGCGGCCTCTCACCAGGAGCGATACGGCTGCGCCCAGAAACGCCTCCTCAGGACGTCGTTGAAGTCGGCGGCCAGGGTCGTGCCATGGAGACGCCGCGGCGGATGCTGTCCGGCTCTGGCGGCCGCTCCTCCCCGTTTCCGCCTCCTTTTCCGACACCCGGTCGGCAGCTCGCCCATTGGCCAGTTCAAACCCCCCCCCAGAGCCCTTCGGGTTTCGCCATTAGGCCCAGGCCTTGGCGTCACAGAGATGCCCCGCCCCTCCGGTCGTCCCGCCCATTTCCGGGTCACGCTATGGTCGCCCAGGAGACGGACGACGCCTCCAGCTGGCCTGCTGGGTTTTGCTCCGCGAATCAAAGACCCGCTTCCCTTTCCGCCATTTTTTTTTTTTTTTTTGGTGCCGGGGATTGAGCTCAGGACCTTTCACTTGCCAGGCAGGCGCTTAAGCCACTGAGCTAAATCCCCGGCCCTTATTTTTTTCTTTTTTTCCGGACTGGGAATTGAACTCAGGATCTTGCGCTTGTCAGGCGGTCGCTAATGCCGCTGAGCTATGTCCCGACCGTTTTCTGTCATTTTTAAAAAATGTCACTCTATCTGTATTCTTAAAAAGTTGTACATAAAAAAAATCGTACATAGAAACTGATAATACAAAGCCGGGCGTGGTGGCGCATTTGGGAGGCTGAGGTAGGCGAATCCTTTCAAGTTGGAGACCAGCCTGGGCTACAAAGTGAGCCCAAGGCCAACCTGAACCGCATAGCGAGACCCTGTCTCAAAAAGACCAAAAAAAGGGGTCGAGGATTTAGCTCAGCGGCATGAGCGCCTGCCTGGCAAGCGCTAGATCCTGAGTTCGATTCTCGGTTAAAAAAAAAAAAATGCAAAAGGGAAGGAACTGTTAGGGAAAGTGGTATTTTTTTGACCCATCATAAGGAAGTTATAAAAATAAAACGAAAACAGTAAAATGTTTAAAACATTAACATTTCCCAAGTATCAATTTTAATAAGTAGAAACAAGTTTCACAAATTATTCTGAATGCTAGTTAATGAACTCAGATGCAGCCTGGCATGGTGCCGCACGCCTGTCATGGCGGCACTGGGGAGGATGAAGCAGGATCGCTGTGAGGTCAAGGCCAGTGTGGGCGACATAGTGAGGTCAGACTAGGCTGATTTACATGAAATAAATAAAAAAACAAACTAACGAACATAAACTCGGGGCTGGGGATTTAGCTCAGCCGCATAAGCGCCTGCCTTGCAAGCGTGTGGTCGTGAGTTCGATCCCCGGTACTGATAATAAATAAATAAATAATAAACTCAGCCAGCACCAGCACACCACTTAAAGGAATATCAAATTGATTTATTCGTGTGTAGGGCTGAAAGCACGTGCTCATTAAACGATTCTTAAAATATGCACGCGTTTTTACAGCTAAGATCATCTGTGTGGATACCCCTCCCTGTTTTCCATCCTCCTGATTCCCAGACCTCAGGGGAGCCTGGGAAGCCCCCAAAGTGCTGTCTTTGATACCAAACTAGAAAACCAGGTCCAAGGAACAAGTTAGTGGCCGGGTCTCTGGGTGTGGTCCACTGTCTGCGCCACCTAAGCCCCCCCCCCACAGCAACCCTGTCGGGGCCCAAGCAGAAGGAGGGGTCACTCTTGGCCTTCTGCCCTCCTGCAGGAACTACCTGGCCGGCAGAGCTGCTCCCTGAGGCTGAGCCGCAGTCTTCTTGCAAAGCAAGGCTGTCAGCCAGTGGGGGAGGGGGTTGTAACGTGGCTCAAAGGGCCTCCCAGGATTGTGGAAGATTCTGACAACTCCCAGGCAAGCGGTCTGGGTTCCTTGACTCCTTGACCTGCACTGATCGCAACCATGACCCTCCGGGGTCACGCAACTGTGAAAGCCTAAGTTCCAGCTCCCGCCTCTCCTAAACAGAACCTGCTTCCCGCCTTCACTTGCACAGACTGCCAGATGATATTTGATTTTCAGCTAGAGAGCTCCCACTCCATACTCTTGACCCGTTCATGTTTTTCATGTCCAATAATGGATGGATTCTGAGGTAAAAGACATAGAAAGGAGACAGGTTGGATGCACGGCAGTAATCCCAGCATTCTGGGCAGTTGAGGCAGGAGGCCTGTGAGTTTAAACCCAGCTTGGGCGATTTAGTGAATTTGCGACATTCTCACAAAAAGTTTTTTTTGGGGGGCTGGGGATTTAGCTCAGTGGCTTAAGTGCCTGCCTGGCAAGCGCAAGGTCATGAGTTCGATCCCCGGTACCAAAAAAAAAAAAAAAAAAGGTTTTTCGGGGGCAACCCACTCGGGACCCCTTCTGTCTTTCAGACAGACACTTTATTTCTCTCAATAAATATTTCTGCTCTTTAAAAATTTTTTTTTGAGGGCTGGGGATGTAGAGTTGGGTGTGGTGGCACATGCCTGTAATTCCAGCACTCGGGAGCCTGAGGCAGGAGAATGGTTGCAAGTTCAAGACCAGCCTGGGCTACAAAATGAGCTCAAAACCAGCCTGAACGGCATAGCGAGACCCTGCCTCAAAAAGACCAAAAAAAAAAAAACCAAAGATTGAGGGTGTAACTCAGTGTGAAGCCCTTGGATTCAATCCCTGGCACAGGACAGAAAGGGGGGGAAATCCTAATTTTTAGTGTAAAGTTTCCCTATGAGGCCTCCAGGGAAGGTTCTTTTTATCATTCTCTTTGTGATTTTTTTTGTTCATTCTTTTTTTCGGTACTGGGGATCAAACTCATGACCTTGCGCTTGCCAGGCAGGTGCTAAAGCCACTGAGCTAAATCCCCACCCCTGGGAAATCCTGATTTTTACATTGTACTTTTTTTTGGGTACTGGGAATTTAACTTGTGACCTCAGGCTTGCCAGGCAGGTGCTGTGCTGCTGAGCTATATCAGTGACCCCTTAAATTGTACTTTTAAGAAGACATCAACTGGGCTGGGGATTTAGCTCAGTGGCCTAAGTGCCTGCCTGGCAAGTGTAAGGTTGTGAGTTTGATCCCCGGTACCAAAAATAAAAAAAAAAAAGACCTCACCTTCAAGACATAAAGTGACTCAAGGTTATCCATATCCAGGTTCCTTTTTTTTTTTTTTTTTTTTGTACCAGGGATCAAACTCATGACCTTGTGCTTGCCAGGAGGTGCTTATGCTGCTGAACTAAATCCCCAGGCTCAGGTTCTATATCTTTACTCCAGTCTTGTTTACTTTTTTCTTCTAGACCCACTATACCAAATTCCTCAAAGCTACCACAAAGCTAGAAATTAGTTGATACAGTGAAAGGTGGTAACCTGACTTTCAAATGAAGAAACAGATTCAAAGAGATGTTTTAGGCAAAACATTTTAGGGGGTTGCGGGTTGAGACAGGATCTTGGCTTTGAACCCACTATGTAACCCAGGCTGGTCTCAAACTCTGCCAGCCTCCTCCCTCAGCCTCCCCGGTGCTGGAATGAAAGATGTCTGCCACCAGGCCCAATTTCACTGCCTCTTTCTGAAATTCTTTTGCTGTGATAGTCAAGAGCATATTCAATGGGCCAAGTTGTGTCCCCATTTCTTTGAGGCAACTCCTCAGACGCCATCAAGTGACAACATCCCCAGTCTCTCTTGTAACCCAACCATTTGAGGTTCTGCAAAGATTAACCCCACACTAGCTATTCAGGAGGCTGATGCAAAAATGATCATAAGTTTGCGGCCAGCCTGGACAACATGGGGAGACCCCATCTCAAAATAAAAAATTTAAAAAGGGCCATGGATATAACTCAGTGGTAGAACACGCTGGGTTCAAGCTCCAGTTCTGCTTTAAAAAAAAAATCCACGGAGGGTCAGATTACAAAAAGAAATCCACAAATCACTACCTCTACCCTCAGCGGATCCCTAGATATGGCACAATGATTGCTCTTTTTGTCCCTAGACCCCTCCTGATAGTGGCTTCTCCAGACCTTTGCCATTTTCCAATCCCATACTTCAGCTCACTTTTTTTTTTTTTGTACCAGGGATCAAACTCAAGACCTTGTACTTGCCAGGCAGGTGCTTAAGCCACTGAGCTAAATCCCCGGCTAGCTCACTTTTTTCATAGGCTAAAAGAATGATATCTTTAATGTTCCCAAGTGGGGGAACCAAAGGGTGAAGCACATTGTGGTCTGGGACTGGGGATATTTATGTGGACTTGGGTATTATCAAGATGGATGACCTAGGGCTGGGGATACAGCTCAGTGGTACAAGTGCCTTCCTGGCAAATGCAAGGTCATGAGTTCGATCCTGGTACCAAAAAAAAAGATGGATGACTAGAATGTGTACTGCTAGTGTCTTTCAGGTCACTCATTCGTAGGCTAGGTAAAAATTTGAAAATAATTGTTGGGCCTGGTGGCACAGGAGGCCTGGGCAGGAGAAGCACTGCCAAGTTCAAGGCCAGCCTGAGCTACATAGTGAGTTCAAGGCCAGCCTGGACTACATAGCAAGACCTGCCTAAGGGAGGGAAAAAAAGTCCCAGTGGCTTCCTGCCACATGTAAGGGAAGGAAGGAAGGATCTGGAACAGTGTCTTTGATAGGTTATACCCGTATGCAAATGAAGGATTGAGAAGAACATCTGACTGGTCCTGTGTACAGTAGCAAATTCAACTGAAGGATTGACAATAGCATCTTTCTGATTGGCCCTGTCTATTGGGAGTGTCCCTCACCCTGTTCCTGTCCTGTTTGTTGTGTTTGGCCATGAGATAGGAGAGAAATGCGGGTCAAAGTAAGTTTCGGGTGGAAGGTCACAGGTGTGTTTTATATGACTCTTCATGGTACTGGGGGTGGAAGGTGCCAGGGCCTCAAGCATGCTAGGTAAGGGTCTGTGCTGAGCTAAACCCCCGGCCCCACCATCAGAGTGTTAACAGTATGATTTTATAGCCAACAGGGTGGTGCACACCTGTCATCCCAGCACTCTGCAGGCTGAGGCAGGAGGATCTCTGAGTTCA
>PVJX010048491.1:0-11455 GCA_004027295.1 Dolichotis patagonum
AGTGACTGCAGAAGGCTCAGGACTCTAACTGAGGTGCTGGAGGAGGAGAGAAAATGTCCTAGGGCTTTGGTGAGGCTGGGGTCAGGGCCTGGCGGGATCCAAGGTGGGGCGTGAGAGGGAGAGTGGGGAGGACGCGGAGGTGGGCCCTGCTCTGGCTGTGTGTCTGCAGACACTGTCCCCTCCTGACAGGGAGCCCACCCTGTCCTCAGCACCAGGTCCGGGCTCCTGTTGATTCTCTTACTGTGATTAGCTCTAGCACATAGCATGACCTGTTTATAAAAGGACCAGGTCTTGTGTGGCATTGCACCAAGAAAATGAGTCTATGCTTCACTCTGTTTTTAATGTATTACTTTGCCTTTGATTTGCACATTCAGAGACTATTTAACTGTTCTTCTAATGAATTGTAAGGTTATGTTTTACATGTCTTTATCTTTTAATCCAATGAAAAATTTAAATGTTTATTCTTTATTTTATCAAAATGAGGGAAAACTTTGTCATGTGAGTGCCAAGAAAGGACAAGCTCAATGTATATTAGTATCAGAAACAAATGTCATTTAGCTCTTGAATGATACTTTAAAAGTGTGCTGATTTTATGTGCACGTACTTAAAATTAGCATTTAAGTGAAAGTTACAAATGATACCATAGCATTTTTGGATGTTTCTGTTGTGGAATAAAAATATTCTGGCTGAATATGTAAGACACTTCAAGTGGTTATATGTAAGTAAGTAAATGAGACTAGTGAAATGTTTCTTTTCCTCTGTCTGATTTTTAAAAGTATATGAAGACATTTCTCTTTTAAAACACACTGCTTGTAATGAGACAGAAACAAAACTCCCAGTCCAGGATGCAGAGCCCCCTTTCTGCTCTGTCTCCCGCAGTGCTCCCAGCCCTGGGCTGTCCTGAGGGCTGCAGAGGTCACCCTGGGAGAGCAGAGGCTGCACCTGGCTCCTCCTGAGGTCCCTACACAGGCAGCTCCTGGCTAGAGCAGGACCTCGGTAAATATGTGATGGGTAAAGAGGAAATATGTGCAGTTATCTCAGGAATGTCCTGAAGATATAAACTGAACTAGCGGAGTAATAAGTTAGTGGTAACAAGTCACTTGTGACAGTCATAGGACTCAAATAACACCATCCTTAATGGTTGTGTGATTGTTAGGAAGTTCAAGGGCGTCCCACATGGAAATCAAGGACACCTGACTCTTTCTGTCCATCTGCTTCATATTCCAGAAAGCTGAGTAGATGTTCCCAAATATTTTACAAATTATATGAAGACAAAGGCTATGAACAACTTTCTGTATTTCAAAAATGTATATACTGTCTGGTTTTTTAGACAGACTTGCTAAAGAACTTGTTAAGTTATATTTTCTTTTCTGTACTAAATTGATATTTCAGTCTGTGTGTAATCAGAATATTTATCTTTCTATGTGATTGTTTGCCGAACAAAGAAACTTTTCATAGAGAGATGTAAGTACAGTCCTGATTCTCACCATTAACATCCCACACCCCATTCCCTACAACCGCCCTGCCTGCCCCCTCACTCCGCTGACTTTACTGTCTCCATCTGCTTTCAGGTCTGCAGGAATCCCGACAATTTGCAGGTAATTTTGAGGGGAACCATTTAAAGTGACCTCATGTTTGCCACCTCAGCTCTGTGGGATTCTAGAAAGCAAAGGTTCTGAACCAGGAAGGCGGCTTCGTGCTGGACCTGTGTGCCTGGGGTTACGTGAGAACCAGCACGCTGATGGGGGAGAGGATGTAAGAGGAAACTAAAGTGAATAAGCAAGGGATGCGTGTGCTGCTTTGCCTTAACACATGCCTGACACACCAAGTTTTAAAAAGGAATATTTTACTTTGTCTCTCGGCTCTAGAGGTTCCAGGTTGTGGTCAGTTGGTGCTGTGGGTTTTCGCCCTTGTCAGGGGAGCAGGTCAGAGCCAGAGCCAAGCAGAACCACTCCCAACGTGGCCATGCAGAAAAGGGGAGCAGGGTGCCCAGTTCTCCTGCGTGGGCAGTGCTGGTGATCCAGGGTTTCCCACTGAACCCCGCAGTTAGAAACCCCGCCCTTCCCAGCAGCACCAGGTTGGGAACCAGGCCCCTGAGGATCCCACATCCAAGCACAGCACTGGTAGGTAGAGCCAGGGTGCAGGGAGGTCCTCTTGGGGCCAGGTTGGGGTCTGCGAGGTCAGGAGAGGGGCTGCACCTCCTTGACCCAGGCATCAGCTCCAAAGCCCTGCAGGGCTAGACCCCTGAGCACGGGACAGGGCTCCCCTCCCCCAGCTCCTGCAACCCCTGTCCCCAGGTCTGTGGGGCTCTCTCCCCACTGCACACAGAGGGCTTTTCATCTGACCAGTGCCAGTCATCAGAGCTTCAGGAAACAATAATCTTTCCCTCTATAATCTCTGCTGGGTCAGCGTACTAGCATGACTTTGTTTCCCAAATTCCAGCTTATAATCTCAAATAAATCTGACAGAATAGATTCCGTGAGTGCCTGATGCCAGTGCATAGTACATGGTGTTGCTCCTGACTGTGTAGCTACAAAGCTTGCAAAACAGAACGGTTGAACTCTGTAAGTGGGACACAGTGAGACACAAGTATAGTACTCTATCTTTAGTTTTAACTCTAATCTTTCTAAAACATTTAAAAAATGATTAATTTTGTTCAAAAAATATAAAATAATTAGTCTTCTTGCTTCCTCTACTTTCATTAATCTGTGTGGTATCTGTCACAAATAATCATAATGTGTTTGAGTGTCACCCAAAGCACCTGAGTCAGACCGTCAACTTGTAAGGGCAAGATGATAGAGCAGCAAACTTGTAGACATTTTATAGCAAAGTTAAAACCCATTGGTGGCCTGTGACTATATTCACGCTGCCTGTCAGGGAGCCAGCCAGCTGGATTCAATTAGCCTTCATCACTAGCCCAGCTGCTTCTCCCTGATGTCGTGTTGGTCCCCTTGGTTGCATGCAGCTATAATGCTTGTGGGTTTTCCTTCTTAGAAAAACTAGATTGTTTCCAACTTACTCCAAGGACTTCATGTTTGCACAGACTGGCCCAGTCAAGGACACATTAACTCTCTTTGCTCTGCTCAAACTCCCTCCCCTCCTTTCCAGGCATCTGCTTAGAACTAGCTTGCTGAACAACATCTGACTTAATTCATGTAACCAGTTATGTTAACCTGCCATCGGTCTTGTACTCCCTGCTTGCAAACTGTATTTAAACTGAACCCTAAGTGAACTTGTGGCTGGTGATTTGGAACTGATTCCAACTGACCTGCTGGTGTGATAAAAGTTGCCTTCTGACTCCTCAGTGCAAAGAGTCTTCCATTCAGTTTAATCCTGGATTTTCTGCAACAAATTGATGCATCCAGAGTGAGTGAGAGATGGCTTACATGTATTAAATTGTGTTTCCCCCATTGTCTGAAGTTTGTTATTGCTTCTTTGCCATTGAGATATACTCCCTAAGAATAATGTTAAGTTCTAGTTTCAGATATTATATTTAGTATTACTGTTGCCACTAGGAACATGAATCATCAGATAGTACATTTGAGTATGGTGCTTGGTACATGGCCTAGATGATTTCTATAGATGACTGAGTGAACCTAGGTCAAGAATGTTCTTTATTCCAGAATCACCAACCCCTATGTCAAAGTCAGCACAGTTTCAGATAATTGACTGTGCACTTTCTCCAGAATCAGTGTAACCATATTATATTGTGTTTAGTTTAATTTGTTTGATTGTTGATTTGTTTGCTTTCAGACAGGGTCTCAATATGTAGCTCGGGCTGGCTTTAAAATCACAGAGACCCTCTTGCCTCAGTTCTCAATTCTGGGATTACATGCATGAACCACCATGCTCATCCTCATTATATTACTCTCTTTATGTTACAAATTCCACATTGTGTCCTCAAATCTTCCAGGGAGCACTGATCTCCAAGGACTCTTACCACTCTTTTCATTTAGTTAAAGGAATTGTCCTCCGAGTGCCTGGGAAATGGCACAGCTGTCTGCCATTCTGCACATAGCGACCAGCAGCATTCCATGACCCCCACAGGAAGTGACTGTGCTTTTCCCAACTGGGGCACAGCCTTGTTATGGGGACCTTGTGCTGTCACATCTTCTTACCATTTTGCTGTTTCTCCTCAATGGAGTCTTGGTGTGGCCAGTTCATGGCTCTTGCAGTAACTGACTGCCCATTTCATGGCTGGTGACTGGCACGGACGAGGTGATTTCCTACCTGTGGCCAGTGTGCACTTTACAGGTACAAAATGAGTGCAGATTAGTAATGAAATCAGCACTGCTGATGGTAACACTCAGCAGGTCTTCAGTAGAGCCCGTGACATCCTATTATCTGGTTCTTTAAATCCACGTTTTTGCTAAGATGATCCTCCCAGTAAGTATAGAACAAAATGTACTTACACTGAGTATTTTTGTAGAGAAATTCCCTCCCAGCTGCTTCTGAGATGGGACAGGGTCCTGTCCTTCAGAAACTGTACCACAAATCAGACACCTTGTCCACAGGGAATGAGTATGAGTTTTGAAACAGGGAGCCTCACTCCACTGCTGGTTCCTCCTCAGCCACCCACAGGTGGTCAGCGTTACACCTGCTGCACCTGACCTAATCCTGGTGCCAGTCACTGACCACAGACTGGTTTGCTACATGAGGCAGAAGTGTCATTACACATACAGGCTCTGCAATATTAATAATGCATTGATTGCTGAGTAACAAGGTAATTATCTCTTGCCGTAAGAACACGTGATAATGACATTGGACTATGATGCTCTCAATCAGCTGAGGAAGTGATAATTAGCTGTGATCACTGGGAATTAGGAACATGAAGGAGAAAGTGGGTGCAAGAAATCAAAGGACTTAATATAACTCTGGAATGGATCTACCAGAGGAGACATAAATTAGTCAGGTGACAGATTCAGGAAAGTGCAGTCATACAAAAGCAGGTTTTAGGAAATTTGACAACAGTCAACAGGCAGAAGATGCTGGTCAGAGTTTAACACAACTGATGATGAATTCAACACATTTTGAGATGAGTATCATTAGTCATTTTTTTCCTCTCACATCATTTTTCTCTCGAAGATGGAGAATATATTATGTATCTATGTAAAGAAATTCTACAAAATTTGGAGGAATGCACTTTGTGGATGAAAAACTCTCCACATTTAAGCAAGGAATGATATCTTTCACTCTGTTTTGATGTTTTTGAAGACTATAAAATGTTCCAGGCCTGAAAAAGAAACAAATAAATTGCTGACAAGAGAGTTGCATCAGTGTTTATCCAACTCATTTTCCAGCAATATTTAACTTCAGCATTTACCGTGCTGCTCACTTAAGGGTAGTTCTATTTAGGGTAGTTCGGGGAAAAGACTATGAAAAAATAACTTTGAAAGGTTACATTTCAAATGTAGCCTCACAGAGACTGGACTGGCACAGGACACAGGAGTGTAGCCATTTTTACTGTGAAATTCTTGCCACTGCAAAACTACTGATAGACTAAAAACACATTGCAAATCCATGTGTCCTTCAAAACTGAGATTTTAAAAATCAATAGCAGGTAAGCAAAGGGGACTACTTAGCTCTTTTCTCATAAAAATAAGCAGCATCAGGTATTTCTTCAAAGGATGATCACCCCAGAAGACTTGCATTTCATCTCAGTGCAATGACAGTGATATCAGTTCCTAAGGAGCAGGTTTCACTGGTGTTGAACAGATCGCACCTATCACATCTCTGTCTTCAGTATCATCTGCTAACTCTGCTTTGCTTGTTTTCTTTCCAGGCAAACTCTTATAGAAATGTGGTTATATGGCCAAATTCTACTTGAAAAGAGAACATTTTCTAAAGACCCTTCCACCTCAAACTAAGGCCTGATGTAGACCTGAATATTTTTCTTTCATCAATTGCTTTCCTAAGTCTTAGGAGATTAAAGTCCCTAAGAGATCACCGGTCTTCTGAAAAGAACAAGGGAGACATTGTGAGATATCGACATAGGAAAGCAACCTCTAAAGTGAACAGCAGTAAACACATACACTCTGCAGAAGAAAGAATGGTAAACACTGCAGTTCTCAGCAGCAGAGGGTGAAGTGCTCTGCACACAGAGCTGGGTGCAGCCTCTCCCTCCTCATTCCGAGATGCAGCTGTGTCTGTGTGCTGGCTCCCGATGGGAGTTCACCTGTCCTTCCGTGTCTGCCCGCTCTGGTGCACGTACTAACGGTGTGTGTTTGCACTGCATAATAATTGCCTTCTTCTTGGGGAGCTGATACATCTACACTCTGTGTCTTATTGTTGCATCTCACTCCTCACCCATTCCTGTTATATCTCTGAGATTCTTTGGCAAACTTGCCTGTCACGTATGTATGTTTCTTTTTTTTTCCTTTTGATTTATTTGTATTTTGGGTTTCTCACACAAAGGAAAGCAGGCAGTATTTAAATAATTTAACATTTATTTTAGTTAACATGATGACCTTCAGATGCATTTTCCTACCAATGACTCAAATATCTCTTTTTCTATATTTGAGTAATAGTCCATTCTGAATATACACTACATTTTCATTATAATTTTATCTGTTGATGAGAATACAGTCTCTTCCATGTTTTAGCTGGTATGAATTTTTGCTAAGAATTTGGATATATCCATATATAATATGGTTTCTTTGACATTTTCAGGAAGATAAACTTAAGAAACATGGTTTACCAAATGGGATTTCTATTAATTAACTCTCAAGGAATCTCTATGCCGATTTTCACGAGGAAAACACTGATTTCCTATTTTTTGCATTATTTTTTAAAATTTTATTTAAAGAGAAAAAACCAAGCAGAAAAAGGGTAGAAATAATACAGAATTTCAAAAAAAATACAGTAAGGAATCACTAGTTGATGAATTACATAATGTCCTCTTAAAAATAGTTGTTCAGCTTACAAAATGACAGCATACAAAGTGGACATTCAAACAGTAAGATTGCAAACAGTTATGTTCAATGATCCAATAAACACTTAGTAATATGATTATCAATCCTGCACACTTATACATGCAGTTATATCCTTTAGAGCACTTCCTTTTCCTCTCTTTTTTATAATAGCAATTACACATTTTGGGTTTTATTACTCTTACATTTCTTATTACTTTTTAATGTAGAGACACATATAATATTTATAAGTATGATTCTTATTTATTTCACTAATGAGGATAGTTTCAAGTTGTCTCCATTTATCTATGAAGACCTCAAGAGAATACTTTTTTTACCTGAGTAATATTCCATTGTATAAAAATACCACAGCTTTGTCATCCACTTTACGGTTGATGGAAATTTTGGTTGTTTCCAACATTTACAAATTGTGCTGCTATGAAAATGGATGCACATACATCATGGTGATATGACTGAGTCAGTTTTTCTGGGAAAATACCCAGGAGGGGAATAGCTGGATTGAATAGAACTTACAATACTAGTTTTCTGAGAATTCTCCATAAAGATTTCCATAGTGGCTGCACCAGTCTGCGCTCCCACCAACAGTGGAGCAGTATTCCTTTTTCCCCACAGCCTCACCAACATTTGTTATCAGTTGATTACTTGATGGTAGCTATTTTTTTTCCAGAGTGAGATGAAATCTAAATGCTGTTTTAATTTGCAGTTCTTGAATGACCAGTGATGGTGAACATTTCTTCATGTATTTATTTTCCATTTGTGTATCTTATTTGAAAGCTGTGTGCTCATCTCAGAGGCCCATTTTTGGAGAGGGTCTTTGAATTTGAGGGGCTTGATGTTTTTCAATTCTTTATATGTTCTTGATATAAGTCCTTTGTCTGAGGGGTTGTTGGCTAGAATTCTTTCCAATTCTGTGGGTTTTCTTTTCACTCTGTTGGCAGTTTCTTTTGAAGTGTAGAAACTTTTCAATAATATGAGATCCCAGTTGTTGATTCTCTGAAGTGTTTCCTGTACAGTTTGCATTTTATTCATGAATTCTCTGCCTATCCCTACATCTCCAATAATTCTACCTACCCTATCGTCCAGTATACTTAGTGTTTCTGTTTTAATGTTTAGGTCTTTGATCCATTTAGACTTTAGTTTTGTGCATAGTGATAGGTATGGTTCTAGTTTCAGTCTTCTGCATGTGGAGAGCCAATTTTTCCAACACCATTTATTAAAGAGGCTATCCTTCCAGTAAACATGTTTAGCCCCTTTGTCAAATATCAGGTGGCTGAGTGTCTTTGTAGTTGTGTTTGCACCTTCCAATCTCTTTCATTGATCCTCAGGTCCAGTTCTTTGCCAGTACCATGCTGATTTTATCACTGTGGCTTTGTAATATAGTTTCAAGTCAGGAATTGAGATGCCTCCTGCCTTTCCTTTATTGCCCAGAATTTCCTTTGCTATTCTAGGTTTCTTCTGTTCCCAAATGAATTTTAGGAGTGTTTTCTCTAGATCTGTGAGGTATGTCAATGGTATTTTGATTGGGATTGCGTTAAATCTGTGTAACAACAGTTTTAGGACTATTGCCATTTTCACAATGTTGGTTCTTCCTAGCCAAGAGCAAGGAATATCCTTCCATTTTCTAATATCCCTTCAATGTCCTTTTATAGCTTAGTATAATTTTCAGCATGTAAGTCTTTTACATGCATAGTTAGGTTGATCCCTAAGTATTTCAGTTTTTTAGATGTTATTGTGAAGGGCGATATTTGCATAATTTCTCTCTCGGTGAGTTTTTTGTTTGCGTACAGGAATGCAATTGATTTTTGAGTGTTGGCTTTGTATCCAGCTACACTGCTGAATTTATTAGCTTTGGTAGTCTTTTAAAGGAGTTTTTTTGGTTTTCTATATAGAGTATCATGTCATCTACAGATAGTGATAATTTAACTTCTTCCTTTCCTGTCTTTATTCCTTTTATTTCTCTCTCTTGTCTGATTGCCCTGGCTAGTGTTTCCAGAACTATGTTGAAAAGGAGTGGTGATAGTGGACATCCTTGTCTTGTTCCTGATTTAAAGTGTAAGATTTAAGATTTGCCCATTTAGTAAAATGTTGGCTTTTGGTTTGTCATAGATGGCCTTTATAAGGTTGAAGTAGACCCCATGTATTCCAAGTTTCTGAAGGATTTTTATCATGAAGATGTGGTTGACTTTATGCAAAGCTTTTTCTGCATCTATTGAGATGACCATGTGGGTTTTATTTTTGGCTCTTTTGAGGTGGTACATTACATTTATTGAATTGCATATGTTAAACCATCCCTGCATTTCTGGACTGAATCCCACTTAGTCATGATGTATAATCTTCTTGATGATTTGCTGCATTCTATTTGCTAGGATTTTATTGAGAATCTTTGCATCAGTGTTCATTAGTGAGATTGGCCTATAGATCTCCTTTTTGGTTGGGTCTTTCTCTGGTTTTGGTATCAGAGTAACACTTGCCTCCAGGAATGATTTAGGGAGAATTGCTTCCTGTTCAATTTCATTGAAGAGTTTAAAGAGTGTTGGCATCAAATCTTCTCTACATTTCTTGTAGAATTCAGATGTGAATTCATCAGGACCAGGGCTTTTCTTTGTTGGTATGTTTTTAAATATGTTTTCTATATCAATAGATGGTATTAGGTTATTCAAAATTGCTATATCTTCTTGGTTGAGCTTTGGTAGTTCATATGTTTCTAGAAATCTGTCTATTTCCTCTGTGTTTTCCACTCTGTGTGAGTAGAGATTTTCAAAGTAGTTGCTCATGATCTTTTTAATTTCCATGTTATCGGGGACCAGAACCTCCTGGACCTGCAGAGTGGCCTGGGCTGTTTGGATTGAAAGTCTGCAGAGACTGGCAGCTCCGGCTGACTGTTTGGGACTGGTAGGCCCAACCTTCATCCGCAGGGAACTTCCCGGAGACCGGCATCTGGGCCAGGTCTGTTTGGGCCCATATCCCTGCCCTTCACCCCCAGGAAATCTCCCAGAGACCAGCATCACAGCCCAACTCTTTGGGACCAGAACCTCCCGGACCCGTAGAGTGGCCCGGGCTGTTTGGATTGAGTCTGTGGAGACCGGCATCTCCGCCTGACGTTTGGGACTGGTAGGCCCGTCCTTCATCCACAGGGAACTTCCCGGAGACTGGCATCTGGGCCAGGTCTGTTTGGGCCGGTAGCCCCAACCTTCACCCCCAGGAAATCTCCCAGAGACCGAGAATGTGGCCCAACTCTTTGGGACCAGAACCTCCTGGAACCATAGAGTGGCCCGGGCTGTTTGGATTGAAAGTCTGAGGAGACCAGCATCTCTGCCCAACTGTTTGGGACTGGTAGGCCCGCCCTTCACCTGCAGGGAACTTCCCGGAGACTGGCATCTGGGCCAGGTCTGTTTGGGCCCGTAGCCCCGCCCTTCACCCCCAGGAAATCTCACAAACCAGCATTGCGGCCTGACTCTTTGAGACCGGGAACCTCCCAGACCTGCAGAAAGGCATGGGTTGTTTGGATTGGGAATTTTGCAGAGACTGGCATCGTGGCCAGGTCTGTTTGGGACCGGGAACTTTGCAGAAACCAGCATTTTGGCCTGACTCTTTGGGATCTATAGGCCCACCCTTCACTCGCAAGGAACCTCCTGGAGACCTGCCTGGGACAAAGTACGGTGGCCTGGCCTGCCTGCGATTCCACAGGCTCTGGGTTGACCACACCCAGTATTCGCCTTACAACTTAGGGAGCCTGGAGCCCACAGAGGGGAGTTAGGACCCTGTGAGGAAGCCAAGAGCCTGTGAGGGAGCCACTGCCTCTCCAGGAACTGAGGGTGCAAGAGGTAATTCGCCACACATGCAGAGATGCAGAGAAAGCATTGGAACAATGCTCAAAGCAAGGAAATATACAAAAATGATCAAAGGAAAGGCCAAAAGGCAGACTCAAAGCTCTAGCCCTCCCCAAGAAAGCTTAGAAGCCATGTACATAGAAGAAAAAAGAGGCCATATACCTGAAATATCTGAAATGATATCAAATGAAATAAATATGCAAATAGGGAAAGCTATGGAGAAATCCAACTCAGAAATACTTGCCCAGGTAGAAGAAGAATTGATAAAAATAGTGAAAGAAATACTGAACGCATCTAGTGAAAAAACAGCTAAAAAATTAGAGAAACAAAGCAAACAGATAGAATCCCTGAATGAACAATATAAGAAACAAACAGAATGCATAAAGCAGATTCAAAGAGATATACAGGAAATCAAAAATTCCATTGAAAGCTGTTATAACCACCTCAATGAAAGTGAAGATAGAATTTCAGACCTCGAAGATAAGATTGCAGCCAGGGAGCAGGAAAGACAAGATCTTTTAAAAATAACAAAGAATCAGGAAATAACAATTCAACACCTGCAAGATGATGCAAAGAAAAATAACATAAGATTAATAGGGATAAATGAAAAAGAAGGGGACAACCCAAATGATATCAAGAGGATATTTACAGAAGTAATAGCTGAAAACTTCCCAAACATGAGAAGAGAAACAGACA
>PVJX010048492.1:0-11452 GCA_004027295.1 Dolichotis patagonum
AAAACATTATGACAGCTATTGCTGATTTAATATTATCCTTCTTAGAAGTCCTACCATGCTTTTTTTGTTCTATTACCATTGGTTCTATCTACCACATTGTGTCTTATTGGAATTTGAATATGTGTGATAGTTCAAACAAATTTTTTTCTTTTTTATCAAAAATGAGATATTATAATACCCATTGATCATTTTGTGTTATTCAGTTCAGAAATCCCTGGAATTCTTTCACTATATGCATGGATTTATACTATTGTGTTATGTTTGGTATTATTGTAATTGAAACTATGCTCAACTATAGCAGAGTAAGAGATATTGTGTTAGATACTGTTGATGTCCATTTGACTTAATGTAAAGTACTGTGTTGCCTATGCTGTCCTATTCTGATCTGCTCTGTACTGCCCCCTTTTGCTTTATTCTCTTTTAAATAAAAAAAAGTGCTGCAAATAAGACACAAAGACCAGAAGATGGCAAGAGGATCTATAACTTAAGAATAAAGCATGTGAATGAAGAAGCAGGAATCAAAACAGAGGAATTGCAAAGGCTATTCACAGAAATTATTAAGGAAAATTTCCCAAGCATAGAAAAAATAAATGATGTGCTTATGTATGAAGCATACAGAACTCCAGCCACCTACAACCCAAACAGAGCTACACCTAAACACATAATAATCAAGATCCCAGAAATTCAGTATAAGAACAGAATACTGAAAGCCATCAGAGAAAAGAAATTGATCACCTATAAAGGAAAACCCATCAAAATCATGGCAGACTTCTCAACACAGACCATCATGTCAAGAAGAGCTTGGAGTGAAGTAATTGAAGCACTGAAGAACAATTTCCCACCAAGATTGATGTATTCTGCAAAACTCTCTCTAGAAATTAATGGAGAAACAAGATGCTTCCATGACAAAGAGGAACTAGGAGAATATGTGACCACCAGTCCAACCCTAGAAAAAATACTGAAGGGCATTCTAGGGAGAGAGAACATGAAAATGAGCATTTCAGGAACAGTGGCAGACAGGCTTCAGTGAACAGGGCAGATAGTGGAGTGGAACAGAAATAGACAACCAATGGCAGAAAAACAGAATAGCAGAAATAAGGCAGTGAAGATTGGCTGTAATCTCTAGTATAGATGGCCTTGAAATACTAACAGAGAGAAACACAGGCAGAGTAGATTAGGAGATGGGATCCATTCAGCTGCTCTATATAGGGAGGTAGTGGGACCCAAAACAAGCAGTGCACCCCATGGAAGTGAAAGGGGAGGGATTGTCTAAAAAAGGGAGGCAGAGGATATTGTTAATTGGGTAACAATATTTAAAACTTACATTATTCTCACCACTCTGCTTGGATGGATTACATGCTATTCCAGTTTGTCTACTTACACTAGACTTGAGGACATGGGTCTGCTATTCCAAAAATAAGAGGACATATTATGGTAATCATCCCTAAGTTCCTATCAAATTAATTAGAAGCCCTTTATAACTCATACTGTCTTATTATGACTGATCTTATTTGAATCTCGGTTGTTAGATTGCTACTTGGTATTGACTGATTTTATTTAAATCTGTTATGATTGATAATATCAAGTCTAAGAGTATAGGCAACTACACAAAGATGACAAGATTCACTAAGATACCCACTCTGGTTTGATTATTACTTGCTTTTGAAGTCTTATAATGTCTCCAATGCTTCATTTTTATTAATGCTGTTATATAGTGCTGAGACATCATGGTAACCATTGTAGATCACCTAGTATTGTAGTTTTATGTGACTTTTTAGCCTCATGTTTTTCTAGGAATTGTTTTGTTTTAATCTTGCTTTGTTTTGTTTTTCCTGCTAATACAGAAAGGATAGATATACATTTAGAGACTCATGCATGTGTAGATCTTATAAACAGTTTACAAGAACCAAGTATATAACACATGTTGAACTGAACATCTACTTTGAAGAAAAAGAGACACTACAATACCCAGTGGTGATTACATAATGTCATGATGTGAAGTCCAGAAAAACTATCACTTTTTGTTCAAAGTGATTTTAGCTTGCTTTGTCTTGTTTAAGTTCAACACATATGAATGTATGGACAGCTGTTGTGAGGAGAATGAGAGATACCATGACAGCCATTCTTGGCTTCCCTCATGTCTTGTCTTGCAGCCCTGAAATGCCCTCCTCATCCTGCTCAGATCAAATACATACTATGTTGTTTCATGTGAATTCCCTGTATGTGACAATATGGACAACTAGTTGGAAGAAAACAAGAGTCAATATGAGAGAGAGTGAATATCTCTGATTTCAGATTTATGTCTCTTACATTGCTTTCTTGTGATCCACTTTGTTCTGTTTTGCTGTGTTTAATTTTACCCTTTTGATAGAATTGCATGTATATTTGAGTGGGTAAGATGGATGACCATTTTGTGGCTTTTGTCAGATCGTGAAGCAGAACCTATAGCAGTCTCACTGTTTGAATGTCTACTTTACATGTTTTAATTTTGTAATTTGAACAAATATTTCCAAGAAGTCAGTATGCAATTTGTCAAGTAATAATTTCTTAGGATTTTTGTTGTTGTTCTTTTCCTTTTTCCCTTGGAATTCTGTATTGTTGCTACCCTTTATTCTGTTTTGTTTTGTGTTTTCTCTTTAAATAAAATTTAAAAAAAGAAATTAATTATGTTTTATGAAATGAGTTTGCTCATGGTATACTGCCCCTGAAAAATATACCTTGATTTGGAATAGGACATGTGAATTTAGTTTGAAAAGTGAAGTGGACTGTGAACTTTGTGTCTTCTAAAAGTATTTTCAACTACGAGTAAAACAGTTTAGTTCCTTACCTAAAATGAATTGATTTTACTCCTTTCCTTTTCTCTGAAAGAATAAGGTCAGTATTAATATGGTTTTGAGTGCTCATACATTTCACTGCTAATATTATTAATCAACCAAAATTTGGAGTGAAATATTATACTATGAGCTCCCATCTGTTAATAGACATGGTACTGTAGAGATATGGAGATACAGAGATTTTCCATTTATTCTGATGAATGTTTTTCTAAATTTTCCTGTGATTTACTATACTGAAAGCCATATTCATGTGAAGTCACTTACATTTTAATTTGAAAATTATTCTATATAACAATTGATGGACAAATTTTTTTCATGATATCATGCTAGATTTCAATTTATGTCTTACTTCTTGATCAATTTTACCAAGAGTTGTCACTTTTTTCTAGTAGAATCACAGTTAATTTTGTCTATGTTCTCTCTCAATATATTTATGTTATGATAGTCTCTTAGCTTTCAATGTTTTTGTTTCTTCTTAATCAATCTATTGAGTTGTCACTTTTTGTTACCAGAATGACATTTCATTCTGCTTATTCTGTCTGTCTTATTTTTTAAACAATCCTTTCAGAGTGCATCCCACCTTTGATTATCATTTTGTTCAGTTTTCTCTACTTTTTTCTTCTGTGTGATGAATATTTCAAAAACAGAACTTCTGGGTTTTTTTAATTTAAATACCAAGTAGTGCAATTATGTGTGTAACATACAATGGATATTTGTCTTTGTAGAGATTTGGCTTCAAATCAAAGGCTTTTCAGATGTGCATGATGTTAATTTGTGATCTGATCTATTCTATACATGATATATGATTGTGAATCAGAAGCACTTCTCATTGCATAACACTAAAAATACATTTTTGTTAAGGTTATTACTTTTATATTTTGAAAAATTTCTTAGCACCTGGAACCTATTTTGCATTAAATGTGTGTACTCAGATTCAGTTTTCACAATACTTTAATTGTGCTAAGAATAACATCATTTAACATTTAGTGAATTTCCAAGCAAACTTCGTGATAAAAAGATAGATGATAATCTGATGGACATATAGAACCATGTGTAGACAAGTTAATTTTTGTGTGTGTCAGAGACCAAACTAATAACCTCACATTGTCAGGCAGGCACTTGTGACAGTGAGCTAAATCTCTGGCCACTTGCTTAAAATTTGGATTTACTTAGTTTTTGTTTCAGACCTTAGGTTTGTGTTTTTTTTAGAATATTCATATTCTTAATGGTATACTAATGTCACCTTGTCTCTTCAATTCTTTTTTTCTCTCCTAACTTTCTGCATATTTATTCAACAGCATAGAAACCCCAGAGCAAAACTCTGTGATTGTGATGCCTAGAAATACTGCTTTCACAAGATTTTCAATGAAAATGATCTTGCGGTATAGTTTCTTCAAGAAGCTTCATTGTACACCATTCAAAGGAGCTGCACTTTGTTAGTCATATGTTTACAGTTTTCTTAACCAAAATCTCTCAGAAGGAGAAGGGTGGAGCAATTCTCTGTGCACAAATCCCTAAAAAGAGGGTGAACTTGTATTCTTGACCTTCAGCCATGTTTACTCACTGCTTTATTCTTCAAGCTAAATCTAAGCTTTGACTTCATTTAGAGAATACAATTATATACATTCATAAATGCAATCCTATATGCTGGCACACATACATGTTACCTAATAATTAAATCAAGTAGATTGATTTGGCCATCACCCCTATATTTTTTCACATGATTCAGGTGGATAGCAACTTTTGAAACATTTAAATGATAATATTAAATAATTATCTTTTTTTCCTAAAATAAAGAATTTAAATAGAAATAGATACTTCTTAGTGTTGAGTACTATATGTACTACAGTAAAATTATTTTTCTTCTTGCTAATTCTGAGCATATTAAAAATTATCACATCTTTCTAAAGATCTACATAGTGTACTTCTACACACAAATTTTATTATTAACATGTATAGCAAGGTCATTTTAATTATTTAACAATTATAAGAGCATGATGAATCAACTCTTCAAGGAATCTTGTAATGCCACTAAGCATTTTGATGAGAATTTCATCCCTTTTATTCTTCTAATTTCTTTTACCTTCTAAAACGTCAATCTTCTAATATCATCATTTTCATATTTGGTTCTAATTATATGAGTGTGTGGTTAGAACACAAGCATACAGGTCATAAATGGTATTGTACTGAATTGGAAGATAATCATTGAATGATTCTTTCCCCTAAGGATCTCTGTGTTCTCCAATCAGGCTGATGCTGAGCAACTACCTGATCTACCTGGCCTTCACTTTTGCCATAGAAGAGACAAACAGGAATTCTCAGCTTTACCCAACATTTCTCGGGGCTACAATTTCCACAATTTCATTTACAGTCACTGGAGTATACTAGAGAATTCCTTCAAGTTGCTCACAGGACAACATGAGACCCTTAATTACACATGTAAGAGAGAAGGCAAGTGTGCAGCAAAACTGACAGAAACACCCTGTGTTTCAGCTCAGATTGGACCACTGCTGGAACCCTACAAACTTCCACTGGTGAGGTTTGCTGGGGATAGGAAATGATGGAAGCAAATCCATGGTGCTTCAGCTACCGGGAGTATAAAGGGTTAAAATCAAACCCAGGATTAGCATCTATCCAAGAGTATAAAGTGGCCAGAGTCTATATACAGAGACTTCCTGGGTTTCTCACAACTATTTCTTTCTTTTGGATCAAAGAGGAAGGAAAGAGCAAAAGAAATATGTTTCTGGGATATCAGAGTAATTCATTGATTTTTTTAAGAAGTCTGAGAGATGTTTAGAAAGATGGGAAGGACACATGTCTCCTTCTACAACTCATACATGTTACTGAGTACACTTCAGCACCACTATTGCACTATCTGCCAACACTTCAGTGTATTACTCAGTTTTTTTTTCTTTAAGGTTACCTTTGGATCATTTGACTTTATACTGACTGATAATGTCAACTATCCCTCACTGTATCAGATGACCCCAAAGGACATGTATCTGGCCCTTGCCATGGTATCCTTGAGGCTTCATATCTGCTGGACCTGGGTAGGCCTGCTCATCACAGAAGGCCAAAAAGATCTTCAGTTTCTCTCTGATGTGAGAGCTGAGGTGGACAAGAACAGCGTTTATGCTGCCTTTGGTAAAATGGGTCCAACTGTAGCTGTGTCATATCTCTCAGCCACACAGAAGCATGATATCCTGACTGCAGATACACCATCAGTCGATGTGGTGGTTATTTACTATGATACTGACAGTTGAAATGATGTGAGCCTCAATACAGTGCAACATTTAGAGTCATGGAAAGTCTGTATGACAAATTCATGATGGCAAGCTCAGCTAGATGCTAAAAAATTCATAATTGACCCATTCCATGTGATTCTTATTTTTTCATATCTACATGAGGAGATTTCATGTTTCTAAAATTTTGTCTAAGAAGCCACCCCTTTCAAATACCCAGAAGATACTTATGTCTTTATGTATTGGTACAAGAATTTCCATTGCTACTTCTCTGAGTCTGACTGTGCATTGGAGAACTGTACACTTAGTACATCTGTGGCTTGGTTGCCTTCAAATAGTTTTAACACAGCCATGAGTGATGGGAGCTGCAATATTTAAAATGGTGAGTACACTGTAACCTAAGATCTCCATGTGATGCTTTTCAAAGAAATGCAAAGGCCACCAATGGGAAAGAGACAGTTGATGACATTTTCCCCTGGCAGGCAATGTGTCTTCTTTTGGATGGCAGGCAGTGTAATCAAGGCGAATCTCTGAAGTTTTTTTATGTATTTCTTCCAACCATTTCTAGAAATGCAAGTTATTGCATATCAAACTTATTGTTAAGGAGATGATTATGAATTGAGTTGAAATGATCCTCAAACAAGAACCCCTGGCAAGGAGGAGGTATCAGAAGGCCAAGCCATTTCTTCTGTCCATAGGACATCAACGTCTTACCCATAAAAGCATGTTCCATGATTTTCTTTAAGGACAACTGGAAAGGATGTATTCACTTACTAATCTAAATGGCAGTAAACCTGACAGGGCATGTAATTAAATTTCATTTAATTCTTAAAACTCTTCTGATAATTATTGAGCTCTTTGTTGCTAGATGCTATGGGAATAAGGAAATAGACAATAAAAGTTGTGAGTTTTGGAAGATTTGATTTCACACCTGATGGTTTTCCCTAGCCCAACTGTGTATCTTTTTTAAATGGTTTGCATTGATTATTTTTCTGAAAATGACTGGCATTTATTGATCCTATGGTGATATTTTAGATCTTAGACATTCATGCACTCCAATTTAATAGTTGTCCAGTGTTAATGTTGTTTTTCTATAAATAGAACTAACACAACTTTGGAACTTTCCCTCACCCATGTTTTCAGTCTTATCTTGGAGCCCTCTTCACATAGGATGACTCATCTCATTTAGGTGCATCCATTTCTGAAGAACACCCAGTTTAACAATACTCCTGGAGACCAAGTGAACTGAATGGTGTAAGGAAATAGAATGCACAATATGACATTCTCAATTTTTTGAATTCTCCAGAAGGTTTTAGATGTAAGGCTAAACTAGGAACTTTTTCTTAACATGCTCAAGATGGCCAAATAATGACTTTATCTGAGGATATGATAGAGTGGACCATAGGAATTACAGAGCTATGCTGTACCTAATCATGACTCATTTCCTTATCCACAAGTGAATTAAATCCTGTCATAGGTTTTGCACTCACAATTTTGCTCATGCAATGGTCACAAGTGGAAATTGAATAACTAAATTTTCAGTTTGAAAAAATGTTTATAAACTTTCTAATGAGTGAGAAAGAAATGCATTTACCTAGACACTCAAACATTGACAGTGCAAATCATTCTCTTCATGATCTTCTATCTTATATACTCTATATACCATTATACTATTTAGAGCACTTTCCTTTCCTTTCACTTTCATAATATCTATCATATTTTTGGATCCCATTATTCTTTTAAATTATTTTTTACACTAGAGAGAAAATGTGATATTTACTCCTGTGAGCCTTGTTTGTTTCACTAATGAGTATATTTTCAACTTGCCTCCATTTACCTATAAAGGTGTTAAGATCATTCTTTTTTATAGCTGAGTAATATTCCATTGTATAAAAAAACACAATTTTTATGGACTCTGCAGTTGATGGGCATTTTGGTTGTTTCCAAGATTTAGCTATCACAAATTGTGCTGCTATAAACATGGGTGCACATATATCTCTGTGACCTGATGTTTTCAATTATTTTGGGAAAATATCCAGGAGGGGAATAGCTGGATTGAATGGAATTTCCAATCCTAGATTTTTGTTTGTTTATTTGTTTTCTTTTTTTTGGTACCAGAGATCGAACTTTTGACCACATGCTTGCAAGGCAGGTGCTTATGTTGCTGAGCTAAATCCTAGTCTACTTGTAAGTTCTTTTTTTTTTTTGTACTGGGGATCAAACTCACAACCTTGCACTTTCCAGGCAGGTGCTTAAGCCACTGAGCTAAATCCCCAGCCCTTCAATCCTACTTTTTGAGGAATCTCCATACTGCCCTCTACAGTGGTTTCTCCAGTCTTCACTCCCACCAACAGTGGAGAAGTGTTGCTTTTACCCCTCAGCCTCACCAACATTTATTACCAGTTATTTTCTTAATGGCAACCATTCTTTCTGTTGTGAGATGAAATCTCAATGTTGTTTTAATTTGCATTTCCCAAATGACCTGTAATGGTTAACATTTCTTCATGTATTTATTTGACATTTGTATATCTTCATCTTAGAACTGTGTGTTCATCTCAGATGCCCATTTTTGGAGAGGGTCTTTCAACTTGGGGGTCTTGATGTTTTTTAGTTCTTTATATATTCTGGATATAAGTCCCTTTTCTGAGAGATTGTTGGCTAAATTTCTTTCCCATTATGTGGGTTTTCTTTTCACTTTGTTGGTGATTACTTTTGAAGTATAAAAACTTTTTAGTAATATGAGATCCAAGTTGTTGATACTTTGAAGTATTTCCCATGTGGTTTGCATTTTATTCATGAATTCTTTCCCAACCCCTATGTCTCCAAGATTTTTATGTGCCTTGTCTTCCAGTAGATTTAGTGTTTCTGTTTTAATATTTAGATCCTTCATCCATTTTACTTTAGTTTAGTGTATGGTGATATGCTAGCCACTATTTATGCTTTGATTTTGTGACGTTGGCAGCTATTTTTTAAGATGACAATGAATAATTATCAACTAGCGATTCTATGATAAGAATTTTTTTTGATTCGATATTGTTCTACCCTTCTTTTCTGTTTTTCTATTTTCTTTAGTTTCCTTTTATTTCTTTGAAAAAATGAGAATAATATGCAATATAACAACCATTATTAAATTTCTTTCATTCTGTTTTGAAAACCTATATTGTTATTGTTTTTAGTTTGCTATTGTTGTTTATGCCTTTTGCATTTTGTTCTTCTTTTCTGACTTTTCTCTTTTTTAAATAAAAAAAGAAATGTATTTACCTCATTTTATTTTTGTAAATAAGTTTCATATTATGAAATAATTTTGTCATGTAATTAGTTTTGTTCATGCATGCATACAACTTCAATTCATCCCTGTCCCTCTAAAAAGGCAGTAAATAACCAAGAAATAACCACCATATATTTTTTCCTTAGACCTCCCACTCAGTGTTCATCAAGAGTTCCAGTCCTGGATTTCGAAAAAGCCGTCAGCAGGGAAAGGCTGCCTGTTGTTTTGATTGCACCCCTTGTGCAGATAATGAGATCGCCAATGATATAGGTAAGAGCTGTGGCCCATGCCCTCCATGTGATGTTCACTCTATTCTCACTCCAATTTATATTTGCTTCCTCCATGCAGGAGATAAAAAATATATTGTAGAGCACGCAAATGATAAATTCTTCCTTCACTTATAAATTGTTTGTTACATTGAGTGCCACTGCCTGGTTGGATATCACATTTTCCCCTTTTAAATGTACTCTAATTCTTTTTCCTTTCATTTCATTCTTACTAATTTTGTGTGTTCTTTTTGCATTTCTCGAAATTAATGCAAAATGTATTCTGTTAATGATCTATATTCCTGGCTATTCTTATTTGTCATTATGAGAAAAGATATCACCAATTTGCTTCAGACTCTCTTGTAAATTCAATACACCACTAATTCTCTGGGACAGCACTTATGATCAAGCACATATAACTGAATTGATTCATTTCTCTAGTCCCATTAAAAACATTCTTTTCTCAAGTCAAGACCTTTGCCCTATCCCATAGCTTCTAATTTCCATCTGCATTGTGAAATTTAACATGAAGTAGGATTAAATCCAACTCCTTACATACTCTGGAACCACAGGTATATTACAGTGAAGACATAATCAGGCATCCTTCATTTTCAGTACCTGATGCTATTCTTCACACAAAGCAGATGCACAGAGAGATTGAGTTTCATCAGACATAGAGGGATGTCGCTGATGTACAACATGCTCACAACACAGCACAATCTAATTCCTAGAATTTAATCCTCATTCTCTTAGAATGCATAGGTTAGTGGGAGACAGACTATGGCATGAATTAGAGTCTACTTCAGAAATGCACAGATGAGATATGCACACAGAATATGGGATTTTACAAGTCATAACATTTCCATTTCAGGAGAGTTTCACAGGCAATTTTATAGATGAGATAGCACTAGAATTATATCAATAAAAACAGGAGGCATAAATACTTTTAGGGTTATTAGAAATGGGCAAAATGGCATTTAACCATTCATGGAATATTCAAGTATCCTAAAGGAAAACACTAAGTTATTAAAACACAGATACAATGAGGATGAGGACTGAATCATAGGCTATAAAATTTATAGAAATCTAAGAATGAAATGTGCTGCATACTGTAAATACCATGTGGAAATATTTAACTTTCTTACAAATTATGATATGGTGCAATCATCTTTCTACTAAATATTTTCTAATTTAGATGATGCAAGTCTTGGCTTAAAAACATCTTTAATATGATTTCAAGTGTTCTCTGAAATACATCAACACCAATTATGTAATGTGTCATGTAATGATTTTGAAAATATATTCTCCTTAAGTTATAATAATATGCTACTTTTCAATAAATGTTGTATGTGCACAGAGAACAATGTGCCCACTAATATTAGTTGATTCATGCTTCGTTTATGTGTAATTTTCAATCATATATTATGTATACAATAGATCAAAGTACAAATCAAAATCATGTGCAACTGAAAATCCTATGAGTTGAAAATAAAATTCTACTGAGAAAAAATATACATTTGATATTAGATATGCTTTTATGCTGTTGTGTATTTACATAAGCTGAAGTTCTATATTTGAGATATTCAACATACACTAGAAACAGTCAGAGCAAATGGAACACAAAGAAAATGAAAGATAGCATAGTGAAAAAAGTATTTAAGCACTTAAGACAGAGTTAAACTGAACAGAAGTAATGTGATTGTGATAACAAAAAGTGACAACTCTGTATAATTGATCAAGAAGAAAGACAATAATGGAAAGCTAGTATAATATCATGACAGATTTTTGTCCTATAGTACAGTTATATAGAAACATTTTCCTATGAAAAAAATGAGTAATTTC
>PVJX010048493.1:0-11453 GCA_004027295.1 Dolichotis patagonum
TAATAAAATCAGCATGGTATGGGAAAAATAAAAAAGAAGACCTGAGAGTCAAGGGAACACATTAGAAGATGAAGATTCAACTATAAAGACACTCAGCACTCAGCCCTTTTATCTTTGACAAAGGGGCCAAATATGTTCACTGGAAGAAAGATAGCCTGTTTAATAAATGGTGCTGGAAAAATGTGCTTTCCATATGCTAAACACTAAAGCTAGACCCATGTCTATCATCATGCTCTACACTAAACCCAAAATGGATCAGACATCTAAATATTAAAACAGAAACACTAAATCTACTGGAAAACAAGGTAGGTAGAAATTTTGAAGTCCTAGGAGTAGGTAAAGAACTCATGAGCAAAATGCAAACTGTGCAGGAAGTACTTCAAAGAATCAACAACTGGGGTATCATCTTATTTAAAAGTTTTTGCACATCAAAAGAAATCACCAACAGAGTGAAAAGAAAACCCAAGAATTGGGAAAAAATTTTAGCCAAGTGTCTCTCAGACAAAGGACTTATATTTGGGACATATAAAGAATTGGAAAACAGGTCCCCCAAATTCAAAGACTCAATCCAAAATCTGAGATGAACATGCACTTCTCAGATGAAAAAATACAAATGACAAATAAATATATGAAGAAATGTTCAGTATCACTAGTCAGCATATTGTCTCCTTAGTGTAAATTTTTTTTAAAAGTAAATAAGATCCAAAATGTACAATAGATATTATGAAAATGAAAGGGAAAGAATGTGTTCAAAAGGAAAGAATAACTGGGATGGGGAAAGGAGAAAAGAAAGAAGGGAAAAGATTATATATATATATGTATACATATGTATGCATATATATGTGTGTGTATGTAAATGTATACAAGATAGATAACTATTCTACTAATCTCTGCTAGTTCATTAAAAAGTACAGTTTGTGTTTCCATTGTCTGATTGTTTGATAATTTTTATGCCTAAATCTTATAATCTGACAACTAGTTTTGCATAATAAAATGAAATATATTAACTAGTGTTAATTTCCTATTTTTTGGAAATTCTGTATTGTTTTTATCTTTTTTTAAAATAAAAAATTTGAAAAAAATGTGATGTCCATAATTATGTTACACTTTTGACATAATGTCAGTTTTGAGTTCTGATATATGAAGCAGAGTCCATGCAAAGAGAAATATTTTCAACAGGGTGAAGGCAACAGAGATTGTAAGGAAGGAATGGGGAGGGGCAGGACCCATCAGACAGAAGGAGGAGGAGAAGGAGGGAATTCTGCAGATAAGAGATTCAAAAACTTGCTTAGGAGTCACAGGTTGTCAGTCAGTGCTCTAGCATCTATGTATAGGATTAGAATTCATAAGATCTGGCAGAGAGCAAATCCTGGAGAATTATGAGCTGACTAGAGTTTCACAATTTGTACAATGTGGAGCAACATTAGCTTTGTGATATTTACAGTCCAGAGGCCTCAAAGTGTTTCAAGCATTTAGTTAAAATTTCATAAAAATCACAAAAATGGAGTAAGAAAACACTACCCCTAATGTATCTTTTACACCACTCTAACAAAGCCATAAACGAAGCCTAAACAGTATAAACAAGGTTAGTAAATGAGCTACTTTCTAGGAAAAAGGTCATTGTGTCTGAGGAAAGTCAATATTGGATTCTAAATATTAAGCAACCACTGTGCACATAATAATGGTTAGCACTAGCAGAAAATACACATGGCAAAAGAAATATTAGTGGAGCCACAAATAGAATAAAAGGAACTATACAAACAAATGTTAAAAGGTGGGGAAGGAAAAAAGAGCTTTAGGCTCTTGTGGAACAAATTCAAAGAGCTTAGCATGTATAATTAAATTTCCAGAAGAAATAGAGAAATTTGATAAAAAATATATAATAGCTTCATCTTGGCATTCATCAGTAGACAAATGGACAAAGCACATGTATTTTTACACCATGGAGCACATCTCTGCTGTAAAAAGGATAAACTTGGTAGGAAAATCAAGGCACCTCGGGACCATGATGCTAAAAGAAATATATCAGACACAAGCTTAAACATCACATGGTTTTTCTTATATGAAAAAACCCAAAATATGAATAAAGAGCAAAATAGAACATAGACAATAGAAACAGGGAGAAAGATCTTTTGCAAAAGGGAAGGGGACTGATAGATGAGGGGTGCAGGGGAAGAGAGGAGGCAGGGAATGAAAAAAGAATTCACATCTGCTTTGTGTGTGTACCAACTCCCCACGAGGAATGTAGGCATTAATAGTACCAATATGTACTCATAAAAAGTAAAACTGGGGAATAAAGGTTAAAAAGTTAATGCTCACGCTTCTGAAAATCTATTTCACTGAAGAAAATCATAAAAGCTATCAGAAAAGTCATGTTTTACACAGGAAAAAAGGATAATAACAGGTGATTTTCTAATCAGAGCTAAGGCAAGCAAGAAGATGGGAACATAATAAAGGTCCAGAACAAAACCAAGACTGTTAATCTACAGTTGCAGAGCCAACAAAATATCTTTTCAATATGAAAGCAAGGTAACTTTTCAATAAAAAATTAAAGTGGAGCAAACCAAAACACAAGAAATGTTCAAGATTCTTTTTGTTAAAATGTAAGTAAAAAATCTAGCTGAAAGAATGAAAACCATCAGAAGTTATAATGTGTAGGTAGTAAAAATAAAAATAAAAAAATAAATACTTTTTAAAAAGTTGTTCCTTAGAGAGAAGATTCTTTTGGTGACACTGGAGATTGAACTCAGGGCCATTACACTGAGCTGATTTCCCAGATCTGTTTTGATTTTGTAAAATTTTGAGCTAGGGTCTTGTGAAGTCACCAAGTTTCCCACACTGGGCTTGAATTTGTGATCCGTCTGCCTCAGCCTTCCGGAATATTGGGATAGAGACTTGTATCCCAAGCAAGCAAGAGTGTTTATTTTTAAGACAGGTAGCAATGAATTAAACATGCATATTATAATCTGTACATCACCAACAAAATAATAATGGTAAGATATATAACAAAAAGTTATAATAGAAGATAAATAGAAAACTGAAGGTTGTTCTGTTCATTATGAAGAAGGTAGGGAAAGTGGAGTTGAAATAAAAAGATCAGACAGGGCAGGACAAATAGAAAGCAAAGTAAAATTACTAATAGAAAAATAGTAGACAAATAGAGCATAATATATTTAATACAAAATTTAAAATAATGACCTTAAGTGTAAATTGATCAAATACAAAATTTAATAGGCAAAATTATTTGATTAAACAGAGCAAGGGCCAAATATATTCTGTGTATAGGAATACTTTAAAAAGAAACACAGGAGTCAAAAGTAAAAGGTTAAAGAGAAACAAATCATACAGCTATTAATCTTGAGAAACCCAATGTAGTTATATAAATATCTGATAAGTGAGACTTCCCCAAATGAAGTTTTATCAGGAATAGTGAGACAACTTTAATAATATTAAAAGTGACAATTTTTTCAAGAAAACATAAATCTTAAATGTATATTCATTTCATAAGAGACCTCTCAAATATGTGAAGCGAAAGTTTACATAAATGAAGTGAGAATTAAACTAGTGCACAATCATTGTTGGAAACAATATTAGTTTTTCTGTAATATTTGAACCAAATAGACAAAAGTCAATATGATATAGAAGATTTAAATGACACTATGTTAGCCTGATCTAGTTAACTTTCATAAAACATTATGCTCAACAACAGAATATATATTCTTTTCAAGATTAGTTTGTGAACTGACTTTTGATTCATTTAAAAATATCAAAGTAATAGATTATGTTGCCTAACCATGAAAGTATTGCATTTGAAGCTAATAGTATTATTTTAAGAAAATCAACACATTAGAAATTAAACAAATCACTTATATGTGCCCAAATACCTATTTTACAAAAGATTTTTTAATAGAAATAAAAAAAGATTCAGCATTAAAAATAAATAAAAGCATTGTATGTTACTATTTGTGAAATTCTGCCAAAGCATTTTTTGGTGCAATTCAAATTTTTATGTATTAAAAAAGAAAAAATGCTATAGAAGTTAATCATAAAAAGACAAAACATAACACTGAATTTAAGCAAATAAAAGAGGATAATAACAAATGAAAAATGCAAAGAATACAAACCCATCAGTCAAATTTGGTTCTTTGAATATGTTATAAATGCATTAGTAAAACTAATTGAGGTAAAGAGAACAAAATCACCAGTATCAGAAATAAAAGAAAGGACGTTTCTATAGGCATAATAAAGCTAATAAAATGTTTTATACAACTTGATATGCATTGATTTTATAACTTGATAAAATGGGCAAATTCTTTGAGGCAAAATTTAGTCAATCTAATACAAGAAGAAAAAGTGAGTGAGACTAACCCTGTATGCACCAGGAACTTAATTTTAATTACTTTTTTTCAGTCTGGCACGAAAAGCTTGATGAATATCATCAAATATTTAAAAATATGGTATAATTTTTGCATATATTTTTCAGAAAATAGATGATATGGAACACTTTCTAATTTAGTTTTTGAAACTATCATATGTTTGATAATGAATCAGACAAGGACATTATAAGACAAGGAAAATACCTCTCATGAACCTAGAAAGAAAAACCTTACAAAATATTAGTGATTAAAAGTTAGTAGTACATTTTTCAGAGTCTGTATACATGACAACAGGATGACCATGTGTGGTTTACTCAGAGAATTCAAGACTGGTGAAAATATAAATTAAATTAATATAATTCAATAAAACAAATGATTAAAGAGAATAAAACAGGTAATTTTGATTATCACAAAAACTCACTTTTAGAAATTTCATGTCCAATCATGGAAAAATTCATAGCATACTACAATAAATGGTATATCTTCAACTTACTAAAATGCATCTGCTAAAAACCTGCAGCTAACTTTACAATTATGAAATATTCAACACTTTTCTCCAGGATCTACTCTGCCTATATTTAGGCACAGATGGCCATTGACAGCACTTAGGTTTAATATTTCACTAAAGATTCTGGACAGTACAATAATTTAAGAAAAATAAATGGTGTAGGAATTGTAAGGGAAGAAGTAAACTACCTTTATTTGCAGATAAAACAATTATATACAGAGAGAATCCTAAGTTCTCTGCAAAATAAAAATCATTACTAAACTAAAAACTGAATTTATCTATACCACAGGATATAAGCCAATATAGAAAAAGCAATTGGACACTGGTCCATTGGCAATAAACATTTGAAAATAAAAACAAAAATGCTGTTTGTCATATCATCCAAAATGTAATATAAGGGGTGAATTTAATCAAGCAATGCAAAGGTTTTCTGCTACAGTGTGGTAAGAAAAACTGGAACATTACTGAATGAAATGCAAGGTCTAAATAAATGGGAACATATACTATACCCTGGGATTACATTTTTTTCCTCTTGAAATAGATCTAAAACTCCAAAGCAATTCTAATAAAAGTCTCAATAGCCTTGTCTTTTTAATAGAGGCAAACTAGTGGATCATAAAATGTTAATAGAAAAGCAAATAGCCTAAACAGGACAATCAAGAGAAACAGAAAAGTTGGAGAATTTTAAATATGTAATACTCAATATATTATAATATAAATATGCAATAATCCAAGCAGTAGGATACTGACATGAAGATAACCAGAGAGATGAATCAAATGGATGTGAGATTCCAAAGAAATAAAATCAATAAAAAGTCAGCTGATTGTTTTTGCAAAAGCACCACATCAATCAATGGGAAGCAGAAAGTATTCAACAAATTGCACAATAACATGTGAAATAAAAGCAAGATTCCACTTCTAATTCTCATCATAAGCACGACTTAATTTCAGAAAAATCAAGAGCAGCTGAAACAACAGACATTATGGATGACATTACAGTAGAATATCTTTTTGTTCTTCAGGTAGGCAAAGATTTCTTAGAACACAATAGGTGTTAATCATTAAAGAAAAAGCATGAATAGGTTATATTTTATTAAACTTGAAATTCTTTGGTTCAACAATACACCTGCATTGTAAAGTTATTTGTTTCTTCCATGGCTTCCTGAGGGCTAACTTCCTTCAGTCTGTTACCCAATCATTGCCCATCTCTGGATACTAGTCCCCGGCATATATGTCCATGATGACTCAGTGACAAAATTACCTCCAAGCAAATTTCACATATGCTACTCCTACTCTTTCCATGAAAATAGTCAATTTGCCAACACGTCCTTGCTCTAGTCCCTCTGCTTGGCACAATCACATGTCTGGATTTTGGGTGATTTTGCCTGGCCCTCTGAATGTGTCCTTTCTTTGTAAGACATATGAGTGGGATAAATCCTCTGATCTCACACACCTGTCCAACTGTGGCATCCATAGTCATACTGTAACAATCCCTGACGACCTCGCAAAAACCCACTCCTCCATTTGTAATACATCCTTGCTGAGAAAATGAATAGACAAATAACAGACTGAAAATGGATAATTATAACTCATGCATCAGATAAAAACTTTTACATAGAATAACTTCATAACACAAGACAGAAATTATGGGCATAAGACTTGTCCAGTTGCTTTCCAACAAATGATATACAAATGGACAGTATGTACTTGAAAATGTTCTCTGTCACTAATCATCAGAGAATGCAAATTTAAAGGCTGGGCTGTCCCTACACACCAAAGGGAGCAGATGCCATGAAATACACAACCACACCAAGTGCTTGTCAGAAGGCGGATCAGTGCTGATGCTTGTACATCGCTGGACAAGCATCAAATGGCACTGCCACTTTGGAAAAAGAGCTGGAAGGTTCTTAAAAACATTAGAGACACTCCGTAGGTCCAGCATTTTCACCTTAATACATTTACTCTAGATGAGGACACATGTCTACACAAAGAGTTGAATATAAATTTTCATGGTGTTTTTTATTAATGAAAACAGATCTGAAATATGCCAATAACCATTGACAGAAGGATAGTGAATAGATAAAGGGCCTTAGAGCGACACAATTGATTGCCACTGCCTGACACTAAAAGGCAAAGAACTACTGTTGCAGGCACTAATTTGATAGAACCGCAAAAATATGATCTTGAGCTCAAAAGTCAAACAAAAATGAATTATCTAGTGAATATTTCCATTGTAAGAAGTTCCAGAAGAGATGAAGCTATTTTACAGTGAAAGGGAGAAGAACATTAGTTCTCATGGGAAGGGGTGATAACCCGGGAGGAACACAAGGGAATATTTTGAGGTGATGAACATATATATAATAGATCCATACATTAATGGGGTGGGTTGCAGGGGCATTTATACTTATTTATACTTATAGTTAAATGATGTGCATTTTATTGTACATAAATTATATCTCCTTTTTATAGGACTACGCATGTGATCAGCAGTAAAAGCTGAAATTTGCTTCTGTCTCATCTAGGACCAGTCGAGTAACTTCTTTTTTTTTCCTCCCATTATTGTTGAGATGAAATTAAATGATAAAATACCAGACTTTGACAATACTGAATTTGGTCTCACCATTGGAAAAATACCTTGGGAGACAAAAGAACTCATTTAAAAGTTAAGAAATACGCTGAATTCTGAAAATCCGTTGAATTGACCTGCTACCTCTTATCCCTAATGTATTCCACATGTAAGCACAACATAATGTGTAGAGATATTAAAAACTGAAGGCATGCTTGGAAAATTGACATTCAGGCTTACAGGAGATTAAACAAACATCAGATGTGCAACTAGATTCCTAATCATGATTTTTACCTGATAATCTATTCTCAGGCAATAAAATTTCCTTCCTTAGAACCTCTTCTCTCTCTTACTTTGAACATTTAAAAATGTTTGGTAGGCATCAAGGAAAAATCATGCATAAATAAGATAGGTATTGTGTCTTTCCCAGGTCTTAGCATCACACATTTGCAAGCATTTCCACTGTGTACACTTGCCCCCCGAGGGACAATGAAAGCAGGGAAGTAAGGGAAGATTCTAGCAGCAAGTATCAATATGTTTGTTTTCTTGGTGACTTACGTGGTGCAGTCAGGGTTTGTCTTTGGACAATTATTATGGAGTGATTTGTGTGTGTGTAAGTTAAAGGTGTCCTTGGTAGGAAATTTAATGTCCTGATCCATCTAATCTTCACTTGCTTGTGTTCAAACCTTGCCTGATCTGATTTATAAGTGCAAAGGCCCCTCCAAACTCTGCATAGATAGAGCTCAAGACTCTTTATGCTTCTTTATGCCTGTACCTCTATTTGGAATGATCTCTCACATTTTCCCTGCTGGTTAGACACCTACTCTACTGTCAAGACTGTGCAAGTAACACAGCCTCTCCCAAAGAAATTACTTTATCGCATTTAGGTATCTTAAAAATATTTTCTCACATCACTGGGTTTTCCAGAAGACTGGGATTGCAAAGCACTGTTGATCTTTGTGTCTCTGTAGTGTAGCTCATAATAAATGTTAAAATAGTTATTTAACCAAGGATCAATAAACTACACAAAACTTAGATTTTTGGGAAATGAACACTCCTATAATTTGGCTAGGTGTCAACTTCAGAAAGATATTTTGTTTCAATTATTTGATTATGTTTTAGATTTCTTTTATACCTGAGTCCTTTTTCACAGTAATATTGCTTTGTTTGGAGGGGAGGGGTGTTAAATACCTTTTTTTAAAATTTTAAAAACAAAAAGGTATATAAATGATACAGAATTTCAAAACAAAATAATAGGAAATTAACACCAATATATTGCATATTTTTATCTTCAAAGTAGTTGTTCAGATTACAAGATTTACTCAGCTATAAAGAAAGATAAACTTGAGGCTTTTATAAATTATATTGCTTTTTAATCTCCAGCCTAATCTAGTTTCACATCTTTGATTCTGCTTTCAATTTTTCAATAGGAAATGATATATTTTTTCTATTCCCTTAATACTAAACTCTTTTGTGTTTTATACTTGGTCACCCTTAATAGAGTATGCCATTTATCCACCAAGAAACTAGCTCTGTCAAGATTACTCATTGTTTAATGTTTCCTGACAGCTTTCTGGGCATCAGCAAATCTGAGAACTTTTCAAACTATATCCCTATCTAGGGCATTTGTAAAGAAAAGTGCCGTCTGCCATCATGAATAACTTTTTTTTCTCTTCTAAAAGCAAATTGGAGATTAATGTACACAATCTTTTTCTGACCAGGCTTTCTGATTTGTTTGATGGATTTCTTCCAGTATACTGTGCAATATCAAAAGTACCCTGGAAATCTCAATAAATTACCTGTGTTGAAAATGTCTCTTGAATGCCGTAATCTCTTCTACTTAACTCTGAGAAACCATAGCGGACCTTATATGTTTTCATGGATCCCAACTACTTTAGTAGCCTGTCAGATCACTGCGCAGGTATTTCATCTTTTCTTTGTTTATGTTTTATTGATCTGAACTCTTATCCAAAAAAAATGCAAAATAAGACACTGCCCGTGGCTGTACATCAAGCATGGAAAGAATGCTATAATTAGATTGCATTTCAACAAATGAAGCTCCAACAATAAGATGGATCATCACGGAACACTCACAGTGGATAAGTTAGTGCCTCTGTTGCTCATTTACACTTGTATGATTGAGGATATAATTTTTTAAATGCTATGTAACAACTTAAGAACACTGAACAGTAGTGTGACTGCCTAGTTGACAGGGGACATTTGTCACATGACACATTGGGAAGATTTCCTCAACTGCTTTGGTCAGAGTGTCTTAACATCTGTTCTTCAAGGTGGATTCATCCATTATCATGGTCATGGTGGGACATGAAAACTGGCCTGAATAGTGTGACTGTGGTGATAGTTATCTTTCCTTTAATTTCCTCTACATTATTTCTATTACTTTGCTTTCTTTGATGGACTCTGACTCTGACAGACACAAACTTAATGAAGGCACTGTAATATTTGACCAATGTCATGAGAATATTTGTAATTCATGGAGTAACATCATGGGAAAAACATGCAAAACGATTGCAAACAGTAAGAATGTCAAGTGGTATATGAAAAGCAAAAAATGTTGAATTCAAGCCAAAAAAACATTAACCTGAAAGGAAAAGATAATTTCAACTGTGAAATCAAAATCTGAGCTGTGACTAATCTGAACTTTATGTACTGTGTATTATAATGTTGAAATACCAAGAGGAAGATGAAATAAAACATGGGAATTTTAGGAGGAAAGTGAAGGAAACTGTGTGTTACAAAATTTTATAAACTTTTCCATTTTTGACAAAGAAGCAGAGCAAAGGGAAAACTGAAGAACATAAACAGTATAATAGCGTGAACAGACAGTATTTGTGCTTGCATGTGTATGTCACATCACACATGGCAAATATTTTGTGTTTCAGTTCCCACAAGACATTTGCAAAACTTGAACACATATTTTTAGGTCACAAACACTTTTGTTAAGTTAAAAATTATAGAACTAGTTAAAATACAAATAATAACAAGAAACTAGGTGACTTAAATTTTCTCTACTGTTTCTTTAAATTAAAAATGAGATTAAAATCACTCAGGACTTTAAAGGAGCTAAATATTACATATTTAAGCTTTGAAATATACTGTAGGCCCTACTTAGAGAAGAGTTTAGCTAATTAAATTAATAAACCATCACCTAGTTGAATGTAGAAAGAAAAATAGTATAAGGATAAACAATGTTTTAAAAAATGCATTCAACCACAGTTTACTCAGAGGGTTCTGTGTACCAGATAAGGCAGAAAGTAAGATAAATAAATAAATAAATAAATAAAAGAAAGAGAAACTGTTGATTCAAAGACTGAATCTAGGACAGCTCTGTGGCAAAAAGTAACTGAAACAGATAAGAGAAAAATGAGCTATTCAGCAACAAAAGGAAGAAACAAAAAAGGATGAAAGAAAGAAACGAAAGAGAAAGAAGGGAAGCACAAACACATAAAAGTCTAAATTCAAAAACATGATAAAAGAAGAAAAGTAAGTATCTACAGCCCTAAGAAATGTTAACAGAAAAAGGTAAATTGTATAGATTAGTAGTCAGGCCTAAAGAATAATAGAGCATCCAGTAAGCAGCCTTCCGCCCTGGTAAGTGACTGTGGTGTGGCGAGCAGCGGCCACCCCAGGGCGGGGAAACAAGAAGCAAGAGCGTTTCCGAGATCCGCGCCATGCTGGAACTTAGGGCGCCGAGCCAACCAGTAAGCAGCCTGCTGCTTACCGGGGCAGGGGCTTAGAATCAAACATACCACCCCCCCCCCCCCCCCCGTTAACAATTGGGATCCAGGGATCTGGGTATCTTTGTCCTGATTAACGGTGTTGCTCTATTCAATACTCTGTGTTGATGTGTTCTATAATGTTGTGTATTTCTTTGATTTTGCTGTACCTAGTAGAAGAACAACTATTGTGAAGACAACGAGATATACAATGTTGCCTGTTACTGTTGTCCTGGTGACCTGCTTTGATCTTCTGTGCCAATTTA
>PVJX010048494.1:0-11454 GCA_004027295.1 Dolichotis patagonum
GAATCAAGCTTAGGTTCTGTTTCTCTTAAAGCTGCCACAAAAGCAGCTACTTTTTCTCAGTCTCTTTGTTTTCTTGCTTGGACCTCCTTTTCATCACGGTTATAAAATACTGAAGAGGCAACTTTTACTAAAGTATCCAGTGAACTATCTGGAGCAAAATCCATCTTTTGTAGCTTTTTTCTAATATCTGAGGCTGACTGTGTAAGGAACTTAGATAATTTGTCCCTCTATGGAATCAGGATTTAAAGAAGTAGTTTTATCAATGCCTCGTGTAATTGATCTAACAAGGCAGAAGGGTATTCATTACTTTCTTACTGAATACCTGATAATTTAGAATAATTGAATAGTTTAGTTCTCACTCTTCTTAAACCTTCAAGAACACATGTCTGGAAATGTTTTCTAATCCAATCACCCTTCTTGTTATTAGCCCAGCAAGGGTCTTGCATAGGGACTGCTTGTGCTCCAGTGGGAATTAGTAATTCCCCTGGTTGTTGATTTTTTGGCCTTTTAAAATTAACAATATAGTATTCATCTCCAAAGGCAAAAGCAGCCTGTAATGTGACATGTCTCTCATTAAAAGTCAATGTCTGATTTAAGAGTAACATTATATCTTTCCAATCTAGTTTATATATCTCAGTAAATCTTCTAAAGACATCAATGAATTTATCAGGGTCATCTGAAAACTTTCCTAGTTCTAGCTTAATTTCCTTTAAGTCACTGAGAGAAAGAGACCTATGAATAGAAGTAGTCTCATAAGGATTATAATTACACCTGGAACAGATAAGAATTATCTTTTAATGCAAAGAAAATGTTAACATATTGTAGTTCTAACAATTTTTCCTCTTTTTTTACAATATGATTTTAGTTGTAAAAGAACATCATAATGAATACTTCCCTTGGTATTCCACTTTGGCTCTTAGGGGGTAGGTAGGCCACACACTCATGCAGAGAAGCACCAATTGACTCTTTCTCAACACGGAAGCATTGGACAGACATCTTCCAGTGCTTAACAATGCATTCAAAAGGGGTCAGAGGCTTTGGCATTGAGTTGCCCATGTCTGTAATGTAAAAGAAACATGTAAGACTATGAAACCTTTTGTAACAGGGATTGAACTCAGGAAATTCCAGAGCTCTTTAGCCCTGTAGTGCTAAAGACTTTGAAATTGGGCTATCTGACTATGCAAAAAGGAGGTAACAAGGTGTCCTGTATTATTCCTATTTGATAAATTGTCTTTAGGTGTCTTTGGGTTGACACTGCTCCAGAGCAGGTGGATGCCATCTGGAGAGCATGGAAGATAAGATTTGGTCAGCCTATCCACCCTTGGCCTGACACACAATTGTATCTTCCCCAATAGCTCATGAATTTTGTCTCCATAAGGAATGCTTAAAGAAGGAAGTATAACTTTGTCATAACTACTACTTTTGCTTATCACAAAAAGTGGGCCAAAACATTTTTATTCTAGAAGATTCCCTTGGAAATATCGGCAACAAATGAACCTGAGGAACTTTGCCCTGGGCCCATGGGCAAATTCTCCAAGACCCTTGTGTTTTCCAGGCAATCTTTTCTAGTGGAGGGACATGGCTAGGTTTTATTTAAATCTCTATATGGTTGACGCTCACAAGTAAAACTTATAAATTATCACCTAGCAGGCACATCAATTTTCTAGACACACAGAAAAGAAGAAGCCTATTTACTCTTAATTAACATGTAAATCCTTCCTCTACTAGCTGCTGTGGAATATAAACAATAGTTGCAAGCTACCTCAGCTTAATCTCTGATGATAGGGATACTCTAAGTAATCTTAAAATCCACTGAAGACTTAGTGAGAGTTCCTGGTCTACTAGCAGAGAAATAAAGATGATAGATAAGTGGAGATTTTCCGTGGTCAGGAGCAAATGTTTATGGAGGAACTTTTGAGTATCCACCAGAGAGTTGCCCTGGCCAGGAACCCTCAGTTCTCAGTTTCCATCCACTCAGATAACCAGAGATCAGTCTCAAGAAAGGACTCCAGCTGTCTGTCTAGTCAACATTCCATTGACTCCATTGGCCACTGGCTTCAGTGGGGATTCACCAAACAAATGCTAGGGAAACCTGTCCTCTGCTTTTGAGGGTGGCAGCTGCTATAAGAGCAATTAATTAGCTGGCAGAGTAACCACTGTTTATCAAAATTCTATAAAGGATAGTTAAAAAGCCTGAGCAAGATTGTTACCTACTGCTATATGAATTTACAATAAGTTTTAAAGTCTATAACTTGAGAGATTTGAAAGCCTCCTTATTCTAATGTTTTTAGGTCCCCTTTGTGTGCTGCTTCTGGGGATAATTTCTTCCACTGTCATAGGAAGCCGGTTCTCCCCACTGTGTCTCAGGTTTAATCTCCAAAGATTGGCCCAGAACACCAAGCCAGGGCATGGCTCTTATGTGTGTTCTCCTGGATGGGCACAATTCCTATCAAAGTCTCATCTGACCCAGAGATGGGGTATGTGTACTTTTTCTAAGATGATTTCCCTGTCTTCAGCATTAGTAAATGCTCATTTTCTATGGGCTTAACTAAGAAGCTAAAGGTTTGAATAGTCCAGAGTTTTTTCTAACTTTACATGCCTCTATAAGGAAAATACAAAGTGGGAAATGAGTAGAAGTAAAGTCAAAGGTGGGAAACTGAAGCAGAAAAGGCCTGACATTTCCTCTAGAATATAGAGGAGGATCAGAGCCATTCTGTCTCAGTGAAACCTGTCCTCCAAGTCTTAAGTCTGTCACCAGCCTAGTGCTGTTTAAATGGTGGAAGGAGTCCCAGTGTTTATAGTAGGCATGTATATTTTCTGAGTCTGAGCTAGATTTCTATTTAAGAGAACCATTTTATAGAAGTTTACATTAAAGCCTGTCAGAACTGTTTTAATATTTTCTCTAGTGCTATTGCCTAAATACAGTCAAGTAAGGATTACCAATAATTTTAGCAACCAATTTAAACTTGTACAAAAACAAAATAATAATAATAATATACCATTAAAGAAATATCATAACTTTATAAATTTCATGTTTTAACTTAGATTTATAATATTTTAATAAGGCTATATGAGGCAAAGCAATTAAAAACAATGGGCAAGTAGTAAGCAATTATCACAATGAGTTATAAAGTGGCAAAGACAAAGCAAAATTTGAAGCATAAAAATTTGTTGCCTAAGTGAGTCCCAGTCCAGAGTCTATGAAACAAAAAGAAAACTCTCACCTCCATCCAGTGATATCGGTAGAAGACCTCAAATGTTAGAGGAGAATGAAACTCCCGACCTACTATGTCCGAGTTTGTGTTCTCTAAAATCGAAGAATGAATTTTAGGAACAACAGAGGTGAAGAGTGGAATATCTTTATTGAGAGAAAGCTCCTGTCTGGAGAGAGACAGAAGGGGGTCCCGAGTGGGTTGCTCCTCTTCTCTGTTTCTTTTCAAAATTACTGGGAAGAAAGAACTCCAGCCAAAGAAATCTAATCCCATTTATAAAATCCAGACACAAAGATCAGACTCAAACTCAACACATATCCACTTGCAATCCTAGCAAGAGTATATATTTCTGGGATGTAACTTGGACCTACCACAGAATTATAGACACTAGAGGAATTTCACTTTCATTAGTCTCTGTATGATTATTTTTCCTCTTGGTATTTGGCTGGATAAGTGTTTTGTTTTCTTACATTTTGTTTGTTCATTTGCTTTTGTTGTTTGTTTTCCCTTTCTTTTCTCTCTGTTCTATTTTGCGCTGTTTTTCTTTCTGTATGTTTGTTGGTTTTTTGGTGTGTGAGGATATTTTTGTTTACTGTATTTGTTTTACATTTTCTTTTTCTACTTTTTTATGTTTATTTTAAAGAAGATAAAACCAAGGAAAATAAAATACAATAAAATCAATCAAAATAAACCAGAATAAGTGATACAGGACTTTCAAACCTTATGAAATCAACAACAGTTACCACAATGCCTATATGGTTTACAAAATAGCTGCAAAAAACACCTTCAGACATATTAAAAATCAAACAGAACAGAATAGAATGCAAACAATAAAAACAAAATAATGAATGCAATATAGGACAGCAAAACAAGACACTAGTAAATATATAATGACTTCCATAACATAACTTGATATCTTTCAAATACCTGCTCATGCTGTCAGAGTTAACATAAACAAAACAGAAGAAAATAAAAACTCAACCCAAGAAAACAATGAAAATGATATGATTTCATGGTGAGGATCTCCTCCCTGTAGGGCCTTGTTCTCTTGCTCTGCAGTCCGTGAATGGTGCTGACTCATAGAGAGAGGCTTGGTGCTGGCTCTCTCCACACCTGTGGCAGACTGTGCATGGTGCTGGTATCTGAGTGGAGATCTCTTCCTTGGGGGGCCTGGTTCTCTCCCTCCACAGTCTGTAAATGGCACTAATTCACAGAGAGAGGCTTGTGTACAGCTCTACCAAAACCACAGGGGCCCATATATGGTGCTGATTTCTGGGTGGGGATCTCCTCCCATGGGCCCTGGTTCTCTCTCTCTCCATAGACTGCAAATGGCGTGGACTCACAGAGAGAGGCTTGGGTCTGGCTCTACCTAGGTTGGCAGCAGCCCACACATGGTTCTGGGTATCTGGGCAAGAATCTCCTCCCATAGGGCCTGGTTCTCATCCTCTGCAGTCTGTTAATGGAGCTGACTCACAGAGAGAGGTTTGGGTCTGGGTCTCCCCAAGCCAGAAATGGCCTGTGAGTGGTGCTGGTTTCTGGGGAGGGAGCTCTTTTTTCTTCTTTATTTTCTCTCTTGTGCACAATTTGGATCTCTTTTCTTTTTTTATTCTACTCATCAACTTTCTTTTGTTAACAATCTTGCTTGATTTTATGACATTTTCGTATGAGTATACATTGTCTCTTCTCCTTCTGATTCACTTCAAAACTCCTAGGTCTTCTCTTCCAATTCTTCCCTCCTGTGTCCTACAATTATACAAAACCTGGGCGCAAACTCCTTACCCTCCAACCTTGCTCCTACTATATTTAACCTTATTCATCTCTCTATCCAAACAAATAACTCTCTTTAACTCCTTCTAAAGCAAGATAAAATCGCTCTACTAAGTGGAAAATCATTGCATATAAGTTTCTGGTATAAGTTGGATTATATTATAAGTCTGTAGAACTTCTGCTATTGTTAAAGATATCAGGCCAATAATTACCACAGTTTTTCAGTAGCCAGGCTGTTCTTGAGTCTACTATTATTGCTTACTGAACTACTTTAACAAGGATGTCATACCTGCTCTAACAAGTTTTTCATCCCTGTATGACAACACTGTGATTGTTAGGGGTGATAACCATCACCATAGTCCAGTACCAAAGGAATGGACCCTAAGTAAAATTGATAGCAATGCCACATCTTTAATACACAGGGAAGGTAGGTTATTAGAATAGACATAAAGATCAAGAACCACCTATATCTAGAAGACATCCTGTGGAAGAGACATCTCTTAGGAGCTTATCCCCACCACACTGGGGATAAAATGATTTAACATAAGAAATCTACAAGGACCAACACAGAAAACAAAATAAAACACAAAATACAAAATGACAGATCAAAAAAGCAAAACAACCCCAAATGCCCAGACCACCCAAGAAAAGAACAGAGCACAAAGAGATAGAGGAAATTGGAAGTCAACAAATGGAATACTTTGAAATGGTACCAGCAGAAAATAAATAAACAAATGAAAGAGGTCATAGAAAAATAATCTGTAAGGTACAAAAAGAAATGATGATCAAAATAAAAGACATTAAAGCAGACACAGATGAACAAATAAAGAAACTCAGAAAAAAATGGTGGAAACCATGAATGCTCAACACAGACAAAAAATAGAATTAAGGAAACAGATCTAAAATGAAATCCAGAGATTAAAAACTCCACTGAAAGTATACACAACAGATTGGATTTAGGCAATGATACAACTAGCGACCAGAAAAACAAAGATGTCTTTAAAATGGTAAGAAACCATGGAAAAAAATCAATCAAACAATTACAGAATGAAGCAAAGAAGAGTAACATAATATTGATTGGACTCAGTGAGAAACGTGGAGACAGCACAAAATCCATTAAAAATTTATTCACAGAAATGATAGCAGAAAACTTCTCAAAATGAATAAAAATTTGATTTTCAAATAAATAAAGCATATAGAACTTCTAATAGCTATGACCAAAATAAATCTACATCAAGGCATCAAATAATCAGGATTCCTTAAATGAAACACAAGAACAAAATATCAAAAGCAAAGAAACAAATGACCAGACCACCTTGCAGGACCCAGGGACTCCAGCCAGAGGTGTACACAGAGCCAGGCAAGACCTGGGGACCTTGTGTGACTCCCACCATCTCCACAGACAACCTCGTAAGACCCAAGAACACCAGCCAGATATGTGCACTGGGTTTGACCAGAACCAGACCCTCCCATGTCCCACAATCCTAATGACCCACCTCAAGATCTAGGAACTCCAACCCATGACATGTGCCTCCACAGTCCCACTGCTGCCATTAGGGACCCCACACCTCCTGGACCTAGCATTACTGTTGATCTTTGGCTCCTAAAACTCCCCCAGAACCTTGGACTGCAGTGAATTAACCATGCAGCATCGATGGATGACTCAGTAAGAAGAGCTCAGCAGACTTCCATCAGTGAGGTGAGTTTGCCCCTAAAATAGGAATAGAGTTTGGCACCTTCAGTGAGTAAACAGGAGCAACAGAGAAGCCCCCTTAAGAAATAGGCCAAAGGCAAGCTTGGCAAGTGGGTGGGTGAGTCCTTCCTCCACAAAGAGAATATTAGGTAGCTTGAGGAGGGTGCCAAGAAGGCATCTCCCAACTTAAAGAAAATTAAGGGGGCCTGTGGGACACCCAAAGACACAGTAGGGTAACAGACAAGACAAACACTATAAACAGGGAGATTTGGTGACTCTGAACAACCTGAGGACACAATAATAGCATGAAATAGGAGTTGATTTCCATCAGTATGCCTAGGCTTGTAATCCTAGGAAGAATATAGGACTCACTCAACAGGCCCTGCAGGGGGAATTCAGATGACGAGCCCACCTCTTCATTGTGGGACCTAGCAATTGGACAAACATCAACCTTACAGGAGGACCTCAAGATATACACTACCAAAAGTTGACACTAGTGGGATTCAAGGATCAAATATTAACCTGAGAGGGAAAAACAGCAAAACAAAAAAGCAAAATGCAATCTCAAACATCTAGTCCACCAGGAGCAAGTACAGGAGACATTGAAATAGAGGACTTAAAAAGTAACACACATGAAGTCTCTGAAAAGATATCAAGTGAAATAAAAACAAATCCATGAGGCTATAGAGGTAATCAAATTAGAAGTAATCTCCAACATAAAAAAAGAAACAACAACCTTAGGAAAGGAGTTGCTCAGTGCAGCAAGAGAAGAAATACAAAAAAAAAGTACAAGAGCATGGGAAACTGATTGAAACCATGAAAGAACAATGTAGAAAACAAGCAGAATTCATGAAACAAACTCAAAGAGACATCCAAGAAACAAAAAGTTTATTCAAAGCATGCAAAACTGTTTAAATGAAGCTGAGGATAGGATTTCAGACCTTGAGGATAAGATTGCAATTAGCAATCATGAAAAACCAGCATGAAATGACAATCCAGCAGCTTCAAGATGATGCCAAGAGAAATAATAAAAGACTAATAAGTATAAGTGAAGATGCAGGAGTCAATGCAAATGACCTTACTAAACTATTTGCAGAATAGCAGAAAATATCCCAAACATGGGTAAAAAATGTGATGTGCAGATAAGTGATTTATATAGCACACCAAACAATCACAACCAATGTAAATCTAGACCCAGACATATAATAATTAAGATCCCAGACACGGAGTATAAAAACAGAATACTAAAAGCAGCTAGAGAAAAGACACAACTCACCTATCAAGGAAAGAACATTGCAAATCACGGTAGACTTTTCAGCACAAGCACTCATGTCAAGACAAGCTTGGAATGAGGTATTTCAAGTCCTGAAAGAAAAAAAACTTTCCAGTCAGACTGATGTACCCAGCAAAACTTTCATTCAAATTTAATGGAGAAACAAGATATTTCCAAGACAAAGTACAACTGAATAAATACATATCCACCAAACTAACCCTAGAAAGAGTGCTGAAAAACATACTACACAAGGCAAAAATGACCACAATCCCCAAAACAACAACAGAAAGAAACCACCAGGTAGAACAAGCAATTAAACAAAGTGGAAAATAAGAAAGCAAACCACTAGGTAATAACACGGCAAAGTCAAAACAATACATATCAGCGATATCCATAAATGTAAATGGCATCCATCCACCTATCAAAAGAAATAGATTGAAACAGTGGATCAAGCAACATGATCCCACAATAATCTGTATACAAGAAAAACATCTGACGCAAAATAAAACTCATAGATTAGAAGTCCAAGGATGGAACACAGTATTCCAGGAAACAGGAACCCAGAAAAAACCAGGGGTAACTATTCTATTTGCAGACAACGTGAACTTCAAACCTAAAATGGTTAAAAGCAATAAAGAAGGTCAATAAATACTCGTTAGTGGAAAAATTCAAGAGGAAAAACTAACAATTATAAATGTATAAGCACCAAATACAGGAGCACCTAAGTATATAACACAAATACTAATAGACATGAAAAACCATGACCACAAAACAAAATTATAACAGGGGATTTTAATACCCCATTGTCACAAAGAGATAGATCAACTAGACAAAAACTCAGCAAAGAAATAATAGAACTGCATCATACTTGTGAGTAATTGGTGTCAGGAGACATTTACAGAACATTCCACCCAACCACATAAGAATAAAAATTCTTCTCAGCTACACATGGGAAATTCTCCAAAATAGATCCAGTATTATCCCATAAAACGTTCGTGAGTAACTGCAAAGGTATTGAAATGATCCCATGCATAATACGTGACCATAGCACAATGAAATTGGAAATTAATGACAAAGGAATTTGGAAAACTTGCATAAACACATGCAAATTAAATAAACTTTTAAACAACCAGTGGGTTACAGATGAAATTAAAGAAGAAATAAAGCAATACTTAAAATTCAATGAAAATAGAGAAACAACATACTGCAAAATGTGAGATGAAATGAAAGCGGGCATAAGAAGGAAATATGTAGCAATAAATTGCCATATCAAGAAAACAGAATGAGCTCAAATAAACAACATAATGCTTCATCTCAAGATTCTAGAAAAAGAAGAGCAAGTTAAATCCAAAACTCATAGAAATAGGAAATTGTAAAGATTAGGACAGAAATCAATGCAACTGAAACTAAAAAAAATACAAAGAATTATTAAATCAAAAGGCGGTTTTTTGAGAGAATAAACAAAATTGACAAACTGCTATCTAACCCTAGCAACAAAAAGAAAGAGAAAACCTAAATGCATGCAATAAGGATTGCAAAGGGGGAAATTACTTCAGACCACATGGAAATTCAAAAGATCATGAATACCTACTTTGAAAATCTCTACTCACATAGAAAGCAAAACACAGAGAAAATACACAGCTTTCTATGAACATATAAACTACCAAAGCTAAACCAACGTGATATAGCAATTTTGAATAATCTAGTATCAGCTATTCAAATTTAAAATGTATTTAAAAAATTACCAACAAAGATAAGCTCAGGTCCCGATTGATTCACGGCTGAATTCTACAAGAAATTGAGAGAAGGTTTGATACTCCTTAAACTCTTCAGTGAAATTGAAAAGGAAGCAATCCTCCATATATCATTCCTGGAGGCAAATATTACTCTGAAACCAAAACCAGAGAAAGACCCTACCAGAAAGGAGAACTATAGGCCAATCACACTAATGAACACTGATGCAAAGATTCTCAATAAAATACTGGCAAATACAATGCAGAAAATCATCAAGAACATTATACATCACGAACAAGTCACATCATTCCAGGAATGTAGGGATGGTTTAACATATGCAAATCAATAAATGTAATACACCATATCAACTGAAGCAAAAACAAAAACCACAAGATCATCTCAATAATTTCAGAAAAAGCTTTTCATATAGTCCATCACATGTTCATGATAAAAACCATTCATAAACTCAGAATATATGATGTCTATCTCAATCTTATCAGATCAGGCCATCTATGACAAACCGGCAGCCAACATTATTCTAAATTAACAAAAACTGAAAGCTTTCACACTAAAATCAGGAAAAATAGAAATATGTCCACTATCACCACTTTTTTTCAATATGGTTCTGAAAATACTAGCTAGGGCAATCAGACAAGAGAGAAAAAAAGGAATGAAGATAAGAAAGGAAGAAGTTAAACTATCACTACTTGCAGATGACATGATACTCTATATAAAAGACCAAAAAATACTGCATTAAAAGACTACTAGAGATAATGAACAAATTCAGCAGTGTAGCTGGATAAAAAGTCAGTGCTAAAAAATCAATAGCATTCCTGTAAACACAAAAAAATCTCACAAAGAGAGAAATTATGGAAATATCACCTTTCATAAAAGCATCTAAAAAATGAAATACATAGGAATCAACCTAACCAAGAATGTAAAAGACCTAATTGCTGAAAATTATACTATGCTAAAAAAGGAGATTGAAGAGGATATTAGAAAATGGAAGGATATTCCCTGCTCTTGGCTAGGAAGAACCAATATTATGAAAATGTCCATACTTCCAAAACTGTTATACAGATTTAATGCAATCCCAATCAAAATACCACTGACATACATCACAGATCTAGAGAAAACACTCCTAAAATTCATTTGAAAACAGATGAAAGCTAGAATTGCAAAGGCAATTCTGTGCAACAAAAGCAAGGCAGGAGGCATTTCAATTCTTGACCAGAAACTATACTACAGAGTCACAGTGATAAAATCAGCATACTGGTAAAGAAATAGACCTGAGGATCAATGGAACAGATTAGAAGATGCAAGTACAACTTTAAAGACACTCAACCACCTGATATTTGACAAAGGGGCTAAGCGTGTTCACTGGGAACAAGGATAATCTCTTTAATTAATGGTGTTGGAAAAATTGACTTTCCACATGCCAAAGACTGAAAGTAGACCCATGCATGTCACGATGCATAAAGCTAAAGTCTAAATGGATCAAAGACCTAAATATTAAAACCAAAACACTAAATCTACTGCAAGACAAGGTAAGTAGAAGTCTTGGTGACATAAGGGGGTGGAGAGAGTTCATTAACAAAACACAAATGGCATGGAAAAGACTTCAGAGAATCCACAACTTGGATCTCATATTATTGAAAAGTGTCTGCACTTCAAAAGAAATCACCAACAGAGTCAAAAGAAAACCAACAGATTGGGAAAGAATTTTAGCCAGCAACCACACAAAGGACAAGAACTTATAAAGAACATATAAAGAA
>PVJX010048495.1:0-11453 GCA_004027295.1 Dolichotis patagonum
TCTCTCTCACACACACACACACACACACACACTCATACACAGTTACCAAGAAAAAAAAAACAAAAGTTCTATTCACAGTAGTTTCACAATTATATAGCTTGGAATTAACCTAACTGAGGATGAGAAGAACCTTTGTGATGAAACTATACTACCCTGAAAAGAAGATTGAAGAGAATGTTGGGCAAATGCAAAGGCATCCCTTATTCTTGGATAGGCATAACTAATACTTTCAAAATGTTCATATTATAAAAATGCTATACAGCTTTAAAAATCCTCTGCTAAAGTACCATCAGTGTTTTACAAAACTAAAATTACTAATTCTAAACCAATATACATTCTGTGTAAATACTTGCATGAACAAGAAGAGACCCTGAAGATCCAAAGCACTACTGGCTAACAAGAGGAAGGAAGCAGGCATCCCAACGCCATAGTAAAAGCTATAGTACAAAGCTACAGAAGTGAACCAGCATGGTACTGGTACAAAAAAATTAACAGATGGAATAGAATAGAGGATGCAGACAAACACAAGGGCCAATAGTATGTGCCAGACAGAATGAAGATTACTTAACCAATATCTCTGGAAAAACTGGCCATTCATATGCAAAAGGGTGAATTTGGATTCATATCTTTTATAATGCAGTAAAACAAAATAAAATGAATCAGAGTCACATATATATAGAAATATCAATGCTGGCCTGCTTAAAAAAAAACTCGATAACATAGCCATAAGCAACAACTTTGTTGATAGAACCCTACCTTCACAAGCAATAATATTGATAATCAACAGATATTATTTTAATTTTAAAATCTCTGCACAGCAAAGGAAACAACAAATAGAGAATGTGAAAAACTGTACAGCTACTCTCCAGGTAGAGAAGTAGTATCTAGAATGTATAGAGAACTAAAAATACTAGAGCTTTCACAAAAGTAAAAGACCCAGTTAAAAAAAAGCAGTTGATATCAACAGGTACTTCTCAAAAATACCGATTTACAATCAATACATAAAAAAAGTTCAGCATCTTTGGCCATTAAAGAAACACAAATCAAAACAATACTAAGAGTCCATCTTACTCCAGTAGGAATATCCATTATGTGGAAATAAAGAAACAAATTTTGAGGAAGTTATGGAGGATAAAGAGATTGTAATGATTGATACATGGTGTCAACTTGAAAGTTTTAAAGGTTTATCTATGGGACTCAGCAGGAGGCATGGAGCTCCCTTTGCAAGCATCCTAAATGTGCAAAAGGAGGGCACTGAGATGGTGAGTGCTGTACCCTCCTTGGCAGGATGGGTAACCTACTGACAATATAAGGAGAAAGAGAGGCTTGCTCTCCATTTTTGCTCGTGCTTATTTTGCTGCTTTCTGCCACCTTGAAGTGTTGTCCCCTCTCATGGCACCTTGCCTTGGCATTACCTGATTTCAGAGTGTAACCTCCACAAACTGCTGCTAAATAAACCTTTTTTCCCATAATTTTGGATGTTGTTGGATATTTTGCTACAACAGCAATAGAAAAGTAACTATTATGACCACCAAAAGTAAAAGACCAAATTAAAAATAGTAAATTGAAATGAATAGATAGTTCTCAAAAATATAAATTTTAATAATTACATGAAAAAATTTTCAGCCTCTTTGGCCATTAAAGAAATGAATTCAAATGAACCCTGACAGTGCATGTTACTGCAGTAAACGGTCTTTATCCGATATTCAAGGAAGAACAAATGCTGAGGAGGTTATAGATTATGAAAAGATCTTGTACACATAGTGGATTGCATTTAAACTAGTACCATCACTTTTGATGTCATTTTGAAGAACTCCCAAAAAACTAAATATAGAAGTTCCCTTTCACCTGGGTATGCCTTTACTCTACATCTTCTTGAAAGAGTTAAAGCCAACATAGTATACAAATATATGTGCATATACATATTTATACTAGCACAGTTCACAAAATCTAAATCACAGAAGCAGCCTACACCCAAGAAAAGATGAATAAAGATAATTTGGCATACCTAAACAATGGAATATTAATCATAAAGAAGGAATGTTTTCAGGAACACAGATGAGTTTTGATGTCATAACGTAATGTAAAATAATTCATTTTTTAAAAGCCAAATATCCCATGAGGGCTTTGATATAAAGGAACCAAAGATAAAAAATTTAGAGCACAAAATGGAAGCCCATGTTTTGAAGTAGAGATGTAGACTATGGGTATGAAGGGGATCTGGGGAACAAAAGGAGATGGAAGGGTTTGAGAATTAGTGGGGTAAAAATGATCAAAATGCAATATGTGCATGTATCAAACCCCAAGTAAAATATACTCACCATGTATAAATGAATTAAAAATGCAAAAGAAGCATAAGGTGTACACTTAGTAGGGGGTCATAGGAAGGAGAAAATGGGAAACTGGTGTCCTTCATGCTAAATATTTCTTTATGAAGAAATAACGATTTGAAGTAGATAGAGGTGGTAGTTAAATGTACTAAATGTGACCAAACCGTACACTTGAAAATGATCAACTTTGTGTTAAGTGAATTTTACATTAATTTAAAAAAGGATTACAAAATGGAACTCTGCTGGAAAAATGACATGAATGCAAAAGTCTCTTGTCTAAAAACAGAAGCATAAATCAATAGAAAACCAAAATCAATAGAAAACCAAAATAATTTTTTTTCTGGTGAGTCATTCTTTAAAGTATCGTGTTTATTTGGTTTCTTGTGCTTGATAGTTTTGTGTATTCTGCTCTCCATTATATGGAGAACCACCCAATAATTGTATTTTGGGTTAAGAAAAGCTAACTTTTTTTATTTTAATGAGAATAAAACAAGAGAGGGCAGAACAAAGCAGATCAGAACAGAAAACATAAGCAGAACAGCACTTTACAATAAGACAATGGGACATCAACAGTAGCCATCAAAATGTCTCTATCTTTGCTATAGTTGAGCATAGTTTCAATTACAATAATATCAAACATAACAAAATAGTATAAAACCATTCAAAACAATGAAAGAATTACAAGACATTCTGAACTGAATAACAGAGAATGATCAATGATTACTATAATAAGTCATTTTTGATAAAAAATTCTTTATATTATCACATATATTACAATCCAAATAAGACACAGCATGGCAGAACTGATGTTAATAGGAGAGTAGAAGCATGGTGGGACTTCTAAGCAAGACTATATTAAATCAGCAATGGCTGCCATAATATTTTGTTTTCTTCAAAACAGCTGTTCATACAATCATGTGTAATAAAGTCAAACAAAACAGAATAAAACCATTCCAGCTGATGAATGAAAACATTGAAAGGCTTCAAAGCAACGAAATGGGGAATCATGATTACCGTACAATCTTATATACTCTTACCATCTCTGAGACTAGGGAGACTATATGGTAGTTACACATGTGAGTTTGGTTTACTTTGCTTGTGAATATGGTCTCAAGATGCATCCATTTATTTATAAATATCTCAATGTGATCATTCTTTATAGCTGAGTAGTTCTCTATTGTATAAAATGCCACACCTGTTTTATCCATTCCTCAGTTGATGGGCACTTAGGTTGTTTCCAGGATCTGGCTATTACTAATTGTGCTGTTATAAACACGGGTGCACATATATCACTGAGGTATGTTTTCAGTTCTTCTGGGAATATGCCTAGAAATGGAATAGCTGGATCAAATGGGACTTCCAAACCCAGATTTTGAGGAATCTCCAGACTGACCTCCACAGTGGTTGCACTAGTCTGAACACCCACCAACAGTGTAGAAGAGTTCCTTGTTCCCACAGCCTCTCCAGCATTTGTTGTTGGTAGTTTTGTTTATCCTGGACATTCTTTTTAGGGTGATGGAATCTCAGTGTGGTTTTAATTTGCATTTCTCTCATGAATAATGATGATGAACATTTTTTCATGTATTATTTGCCATTCATGTTTCTTCATGTGAGGACTGTGTCTTCATTTCAGATGCCCATTTTTGGAATGGGTCTTTGGATTTCAAGGGTCTGATTTTTTTAAGTTCTTTATAATTTCTAGACAGAAGTCCTTTGTCTGAGGGACAGTCCATTAAGATTTTTTCCCAATTTGTGTGTTTTCTTTTCACTCTGCTGGAAATCTCTTTCAACATGCAGAAAGTCTTTAATAAGATATGGTCCCAGGTATTGATTCTGGGAAGTATTTCCTGTGTGGTTTGATTCTTGTTCATAAATTCTCTACCTACACCTATGTATTCGCGATTTTTACCTACTTTGTCTTCCAACAGATTTAGTGTCTCTGTTTTAATATTTAGATCTTTGATCTGTGATCCATTTAGATTTTAGTTTAGTGCATGGTGATAGACATGGGTCTAGTTTTACTCTTCTGCATGTGGATAGCCAATTATTCCAGCACCATTTGTTAAAGAGACTGTCTTTCTTCCAGCGAGCATGTTTGGCCCCTTTATCAAAGATAAGGTGGTTGAGTGAGTTTGTAGTTGTGGTTGTATCTTCCAATCTATTCCATTGATCTTCAGGTCTGTTTTTATTCCACTACTATGTTGATATTATTACATTAGCTTTATAATATAATTTCAAGTCAGGGATTGTGATCCCTCCTGCCTTGCTTTGCTGCTTAGAATTGCCTTTCCTATTCTAGGTCTCTTATGATTCCAGGCAAATTTTAGGTGGGATTTCTCTAGATCTATGAGGTATTGGGATTGCATTGAATCTGTATAGTACTTTTGGGAGAATGGCCATTTTCACAATGTTTATTTGTCCTATCCATGAACAGGGGATTCTTTAAATTTTCTGAGGTCCTCTTTGATTTCCATTTTCAGGGTATTATAATTTTCCTTGTATAACTCTTTTACTACTTTGGTGGGATTAATTCCTAAGTATTTCATTTTTTGGATCCTAGTGTGAAGGGTGTGTCTTCTCTGATATCTCACTCAGTATTTTTGTTGTTAGTGTATAGGAATGCTATTGATTTTTGAGTATTGATTTGTATCCAGCTACATTGCTGAATTTATATTATATCTAGGAATTTCTCAATGGAGTTTTGAGGGTCTTCTATGTAAAGTATCATGTCATATGCAAATAATGATAATTTAACTTCCTCTTTTACCATCTTTACTCCTTTTATTTCTCTCTCTTGTCTAATTGCTCTGGAAAGCAGTTCCAGTACTACGTTGAATAGGAGCGGTGATAGGGGACATCATTATCACCACTCCAGGGAACTGAATAGGTGTCTTGTGCCTGATTTCAAGGTAAAGGCTTTCAGTTTTTGATGATTTAATATGATGCTGGCTGTTGGTTTGTTGTAGATGGTCTTTATCATATGGAGGTAAAGACCATTTATTCCAATTCTCTGTAAGGTTTTTTATCATGAATGAGTGCTGGACCTTATCAAAAGCTTTTTCTGCATCTATAGAAATGATCATGTAGTTCTTACTTTTGGCTCTATTGATATGGTGGATTACATTTATTGATTTATGTATGATGAACCATCCCTGCATTCCTGGGATGAATCCCACTTAGTCATGGTGTATAATCTTCTTGATAATTTGCTGCATCATGTTTGGCCAATATTTTATTGAGCATTTTTGCATCTGTGTTCATTAGGGAGACTGGCATATAGTTCTCTTTTTTAGTTGAGTCTTTCTCTGGTTTTGGTACTAGAGTAATATTTGCTTCCAGGAATGACTTAGGAAGAATTGCTTCCCTTTCAATTTCATTGAAGCTTTTGAGGAGTGTCGGAATTAAGTCTTCTCTGTATTTCTTGTAGAATTCCGCAATGAATCTGTCTGGCCCTGGGCTCTTCTTTGTTGGCAAGAATTTAATTACATTTTAAATTTCATTAATAGAAATTGGGTTATCCAGCAGTTTTACATCTTGCTGATCCTACTTTGCTAGTTCATATGTATCTAGGAATCTGTCTATTTCTTCCGTGTTATCAAACCTAGGAGAATAGAAGGTTTTGAAACAGGTGTTGATGATCTTCTCTATTTCCACCGATTTTGAAGTAATTTCACATTTTTCATTCCTTATTGCATGAATTTTAATTTTTTTTCCTTTCTTTAAAATAAGGTTTGCTAGGTGCTTATAAATTTTATTTATTCTTTCAAGGAACCAACCCTTTGAGTCATTGATTATTTGAATTGTTTTCTTAGACTCTATTGCATTAATTTCTGCTCTGATCTTTATAATTTCCTCCCTTCCTTTGGTTTGATCTTGCCTTGCTGTTCTTTTTCTAGATGTTTGAATTGTAACATCAGGTTGTTTATTTGTGTTCCTTCTGTCTTATTGATTTGAGAACTTAGTGCAATAAATTTTCCTCTGAAGACTGCTTTATGTGCATCCCACAAAATCTGGGAAGTTGTGTTTGTATTTTCCTTTGCTTTTAGTTATTGTTTAATTTCTTCTTTAGTTTCCTTCATGACCCACTGATTGCTCAAGAGTGTATTACTCAGTTTCCATGTATTTGTGAGGATTTTGCAGTTGCTTTTATTGTTAATTTCTAATTTCAGGACACCTTGATCCGATAACAGGCATGGGATAATATCAATTGTTTTGCATTTAGTTAAATGTGTTCTGTGGGCTAGTATACAGTCTATTTTAGAGAATGTCCCATGTACTGCTGAGAAGAATGTATATTCTGATGCTGTTGGATGAAAAACTCTATATATAAGTGTATCAAGTCCTTTTGTTCTCAGGTGTGATTCAGCTCTGTTCTTTCTTTGCTGATATTCTGTCTAGTTGATGTGCACCTTTGTGTCAATGCTGTGTTACAACCTCTTGTTATGATTGTGTTATTGATTGTTTGATTTTTTATTTCTGTTAATATTTGCTTTGTATAGCTGGGTGCTCTGGAATTTGGTGCATATATATTTAAGATTGTTATTTCTTCCTCTTGAAGTTTTCACCTAACTAGTATGTAGTGACTTTCTTTAACTCTTTGGATCATTCTTCATTTGAAGTTCATATTGTCTGAAAACAGGATAGCTACTCCCACTTTTTTTGGTTTCTTGTTGCATGAAGTATGGTTTTCCATCCTTTGACTTTCAGTCTATGGGTTTCCTTTTTGGTTAGATGGGTTTTTCTCGATAGCATATGGTTGGATGTTGTTTCTTGATCCATTCTGCCTGTCTGTTTCTTTTGATTGGTTAGTTGAGACCATTTACATTAATGGTTATACCTGTTATATATATAGGTTTATTGTTGACATGTTATCTTTCTGCTGCTGTATCTTTACCTTTCAGTTCTGTTTAATTGTCTGCCTTGCTTGGTGGTTTCATCTTATGTGTATCTAGAATATCTTTCAGTATTCTTTGTAGGGTTGGTTTGGTGTTCATGAAATTTTTCAGCTGTTCTTTGTCATGAAAGTATCTTATTTCTCAATTCCTATTTTTAAAAAAATATTTTATTTCAAGAGAAAAAAACAACCAGACAAAACAGAAAAATGGTAACAGCAATACAGAATTTCAAAGGGAAAAAATAAAAGAACCCAAAACAAAGAAACACACAGGCAAAAAATCCCCAAAACAACAACAACAACAACAACAACAAAACCAAAAACAGTAAGAAATAACCACTTGATATGTAACAGACTCTCATCATTGTAAATAGTTGTTCAAGTTAAAATTTAAAGCATAAAGAGTAGACATTTAAACAATGAGACTGTTAACAGTTCTGCTCAACCATCTAAGAAAAAGAGTAGTATGGTCATCTATCTTAAACACTTAAACATACGTGCAATTATATCCTTTAGAGCAATTTCTTTTGCTCGCTTTTTTACAGTAGCAATTATAAATTTTGGGTTTTATTGCTCCTACATTTCTTATTACTTTTTACACTAGAGACACAATGTGAAATTTATAAATATGATTCTTATTTATTTCACTAATGAGAATGGTCTCAAGTTGACTGCATTTCCCTATGAAGGCCTCAAGATCATCCTATTTTATAACTCAGTATTATTCCTTTGTGTAAAGATACCACATCTTTTTCATCCACTCTGCAGTTGATGGGCATCTTGGTTGTTTCCAAGATTTAGCTATCACAAATTGGGCTGTTACAAACATATATGCACATATATCACTGTGATATGAAGTTTACAGTATTTCTGGGAAAATACCCAGGAGGGGAATAGCTGGGTTGAATGGAGCTTACACTCTTAGTCTTTTGAGAACTCTCAACATTGATTTCCATAGTGCTTTCACCAGTCTGCACTCCCACCAAAAATGAAGCAGTGTTCCTTCTACTCCACAGCCTTGCCGACATTTGTTTTCTATTGATTTCATGATGGCAGCTATTCTTTCTGGTGTGAGATAAATTCTCATGTTGTTTTAATTTACATTTCTCGAATTACCAGTGATGGTGAACATTTCTTCAGGTGTTTGTTTTCCATTTGCATATCTTCATATGAGAACTGTGTGTTCCTCTCAGAGGCCCATTTTTGGAGAGGGTCTTTGAATTTGGTGGGGGTTGATGTTTTTCAATTCTGTATATATTCTTGATATATGTCCTTTGTCTGAGGGGTTGCTGGTTAAGAGTCATTCCAATTCTGTGGGTTTTCTTTTGACTGTGATGGTGATTTCTTTTGAAGTGCAGAAACTTTTCAATAATATGAGATCCCAGTTGTTGATACTCTGAAGTGTTTCCCGTGCAGTTTGCGTTTTGTTCATGAAAAATCTGCCTACCCCTATGTCTCCAAGATTTCCACCTACCTTATCTGCTAGTAGATTTAGAGTTTCTATTTTAATGTTTAGCTCTTTGACACATTTAGACTTTAATTTTGTGTATGGTGATAGGCATGTATCTAGTTTCAGTCTTCTGCATGTAGAGAGCCAATTTTCCAACACCATTTATTAAAGAGGCTATCCTTCCTCCAGTGAACATGTTTAGCCCTTTTGTCTAATATCAGGTGGCTTAATGTCTTTGTATCTATACTTACATCTTCAAGTCAGGAATTGAGATGTCTCCTGCCTTGTGTTTATTGCCCAGTACTGGCTTAGCTATTTTAGGTTTCTTCTGGTTCAAAATAAATTTTAGGAGATTTTTCTCTAGATCTGTGAGATATGTCAATATTGTTTTGATTGGGATTGCATTAAATCTCTATAACAGTTTGGGGAGTATGGCCATTTTAACAATGTTGGTTCTTCCTAGCCAAGAGCGTGGAACATCTTTCCATTTTGTGATATCCTCTTCAATTTCTTTTTTAAACATAGTATACTTTTCAGCATATAGGTCTTTTACACTTTTAGTTAGGTTAATTCCTAGGCATTTCATTTTTTTAGATGTTACTGTGAAGAGGGATATTTCCATAATTTATCTTTTGGTGAATTTCTTGTTTGTGTACAGAAATGCTATTGATTTTTGAGCATTGACTTTGCATCCAGCTACACTGCTGAATTTGTTTATTACCTGTAGTAATCTTTTAATGGATTTTTTGAAGTCTTCTCTATAGAGTATCATGTCATCTGCAAAAAGTAATAATTTAACTTCTTCCTTTCCTATTTTTATTCTTTTATTTCTTTCTCTTGTCTGACTGCCCTAGCTATTGTTTCCAGAATTATATTGAGTAAGAGTGGTGATAGTCGACATCCTTGTGTTGTTTCTGATTTTAAAGTGAAAGCTTTCAGCTTTTGTCCATTGAGTCTAATATTTAGCTATTGATTTGTCATAGATGGCCTCTATAAGGTTGAGGTAGACACCATGTATTCTGAGTTTCTGAAGGATTTTATCATGAAAGTGTGTTGGTCCTTATCAAAAGATTTCTCTGCATCTATTGAGATGACAATGTAGTTTTTGTTTTTGGCTCTCTTAATGAGGTGTATTACATTTATTTACCTTCTTATGTTAAATCATCCCTGTATTCCTGGAATGAACCCCACTTGGTCATGATGTATAATCTTCTTGATGATTTGCTGCATTTATTTGCTGGTATTTTATTGAGAATCTTGGCATCTATGTTCATTAGTGAGACTGGCCTATAGTTCTCCTTTTTCGTTGGGTCTCTCTCTGCTTTTTGTATCAGAGTAATACTTGCCTCTGGGAATGAATTAGGGAGGATTGCTTTCTTTTCCATTTCGTTGAATACTTTAAGGAGAATTGGCATCAAGTCTTCTCTAAATTTCTTATAGAATTGAGCTGTGAATCTGTCATAACCTGGGCTTTTCTCTGTTGGTAAGATTTTATTACATTTTCCATTTCAATAGCTGATATTGGGTTATTCAAAATTACTATATCTTCTTGGTTGAGCCTTGGTAGTTTATATAATTCTAGAAATCTGTCCATTTCCTCTGTGTTCTCCACTCTATGTTTGTAGATATTTTCAATGTAAGTGTTCATGATCTTTTGAATTTCCATTGGATCTGTGGTAATTTGCCCTTTTTCAGTCATTATTGCATGAATTTGGTTTTTTCTTTCTTTTTCTTTATAAGATTAGCTAGAGGTTTGTCAATTTTGTTTATTCTCTCAAAAAATCAGCTTTTTGATTCATTAATTCTTTGTATTGTATTTTTTTTAGTTTCAATGGCACTGATTTCTGCTCTAATCTTTACAATTTCCTCTCTCTAAGAGCTTTAGATTTAACTTGCTCTTCTTTTTCTGGAATCATCAGATGAAGCATTAGATTGTTTATTTGTGCTTGTTCTGTTTTCTTGATATGACGTTATTGCTATGTATTTTCCTATTAAAACTATTTTTATTGCATCACTTATATTACAGTATTTTGTGTCTGCATTTTCATTGAATTATAGGTATTGCTTTATTTAGACTTTAATTTCCTCTGTAGCCCACTGTGTGTTCAAAAGGTTATTATTTAATTTCGATGTATTTATGACAGTTTTGCAAATTCTTTTGCCATTAATTTCCAGTTTCAGTGTGCTATGGCCAGACAGTATGCATAGGATGATTTCAATACCTTTGTACTTAGTTAAAAATGCTTTATGGGATAATATATGGTCTATTTTGGAGAATGTCCCATGGACAGCTGAGAATATGTATTCCGATGTGGTTGAGTGGAACACTCTGTAAACATCTACTAAGTCCAATTGCTCACAGGTATGATACAGTTCTATTATTTCTTTGCTGAATTTTTGTCTAGTTGATATATCTTTTTGTGACAATGGGCTGTTAAGGTCACCTGTAATAATTGTGTTCTTGTGTATTTTTGGTTTTCATGTCCTTTAGTATCTGTCTTATATAGTTGTGGGTTCCTGTGTTTCATGCATATATAATTATAATTGTTAGTTCTTTGTCTTGAAATTTTCCACTTATCTGTATGCAATGGCCTTCTTTGTCTCTTTTAATCATGTTAGGTGTGAAGTTCACATTGTCTGCAAATAGAATAGAATAGTTACCTCTGCTTTTTTCTGGGTTTCTGTTGCATGGAATAATGTTTTCCATCCTTTGACTTTTAATCTATGAGTTTCTTTTTGAGTCAGATGTGTTTCTTGTATACAGCATATTGTGTGATCT
>PVJX010048496.1:0-11458 GCA_004027295.1 Dolichotis patagonum
ACCTACTGTGCTTGTGCTACACAAGCATTTTGTACTGATCTCTTTGGAGTAACTGAATTTTTTCTCCTTGCCACCATGTCCTATGACCGCTACGTGGCCATCTGTGAACCCCTGCATTACACCACCATCATGGGCAGCAAAACCTGCAGCAGATTCATTCTTTGTTGTTGGATTTCTGGTTTATTAATCATACTCCCATCATTTAGCTTGAGCCAGACTCTGGAATTCTGTGATTCTAATGTCATTGATAGCTTTCTTTGTGATGTGTCTCCCGTCCTGAAAATTTCACGCTCAGACACGTGGGTCATTGAGCAGATGGTTATAATTTGTGCAGTGCTGACCTTCATCACGACCCTTTTTTGTGTAGTTCTCTCCTACATAGATATAATCAAGACTATCATAAGATTCCCCTCTGCTCAGCAAAGGAAAAAAGCTTTTTCTACATGCTCTTCCCACGTGGTTGTGGTTTTTCTCACCTATGGCAGCTGCATCTTCATCTATGTCAATCCTTCGGCAAAGGACTCAGTTACTATTAATAAGGGTGTGATAGTACTGACTACTTCTGTCGCTCCTATGCTGAACCCTTTCATCTACACCTTGAGAAACAAGCAAGTAAAACAAGCTTTCAACTGCTCTGTCAAAAGAATTACCTTATCTTACAAGAAGTAAAAGAATGCCAAAGTTGATGAGCCAATGTTTCATAGGAGGTTGGCTCACCAATATATATACATATATATATAATTAAGTTTCTAAAATCAATTTTTGGTCAGATATAAAGGCCATCCAGATAAAATTTCTCAAAATGTTCCTTGCATCTACAACTGCTCTTAGTAAGATCATTTATTTTCTTTTTTACAAACATATTTCTTTTCTGATGTTATAGTAATAGTTTTCTATAAGAAAGCAAAAAACTATCCTATTTGATCTAGCCTTACAAAAATGGAAAACAGAATAAAATTTTTTAAAATAAAATGTGAATATTAATAAAGTGTTAGATTTGTAAAGAAAGCATTAAAGTCTTTATTTTCAATATTCTCTATAGATTTGCAAGTAATTCTTTGATGCATTAAATACACATTTACTGAGTGTCACTCATGTTATGTATTTCACATAAAACACAAAGCAAAATCAATAATTCTCCTCTCATGCAGCATACATCAGGAAAAAATGTATAGCTAAAATGTAAAATTGAGACAGCACCACTGTTAAGAATTCTGAAATGAAATTTAAAGGGAAGTTAACCGAAGTAGCAATTTATGTATGTTAAAATATAGATTATGTACAATTTCTCTCTAAGGTTGAAATTATTAAAATCACAAGGAATTTTACTAAATGAAGGTGGTTGAAGGTTACTTCTAAAAGACATAAAAATTATAAATAAAAAGACAAAAATCATAAGTATATTTGAGAAATGAGTTTGATTATTGGCAGTTCCAAAAGCGGGCAGAAGGGGCTGGGGATTTAGCTCAGCGGCATAAGCATCTGCCTTGCAAGTGCACGGTCGTGAGTTCGATCCCCGGTACCAATAAAAAAAAGCTATTTAAAAAAGGCAGGCAAAAACCTGACCCAAAGGTTGAAACTTTAAACTTAAAGTGAAGCTTAAATAAGAAAGACAGTGATTGCCAATTGAATATGGTGCATTCATAAAGAAATTGTTTAAATCAACCCAAAAAAGACATATAAACCTCAACCAGTATAGTGTGTCATATTACAGTAAAATTTTTGTTATTAAATAAAACATTATATTTAAATACATAAGTGCAACAAAGTAAAAGTATTTAATTGTTTTAAATTATAATGATATAGTAGTGAATAGAGCTTGGAATCAGGATTAGTTCAATAACAGAACACTACACTTATTTAAAAGGTTGTCAAAAATTTGATTAACTATGAATAAATATAAAAAATAAATCAAATGCCCTCAAGAGCAGCACTTATCCAATGAGAGAGTTAGTATATCAGTATTCCTTCTTTTCCCCTCCAGTGAAAAAAAATTGAAGCATATGTTTTACTGCACCCCATTCCAAGTTTCCACAATGGCATGGTGATTGATATCTGAGTGGCAGTACCTGAATTTTTTTATTTTATTACTACATGTTTGCAGTAAATGTAGTTTACCATCATCTTGAGGAGTGGCTACATGTACATATGACAACTTGTTTCCTTTTCTTTATCTACTTCCTCTTCCATCCCTCTTCCTCTGTTCTCCAATTCCTCATCAGGAAAAGAGCCTTTTCTACATGCTTTTCCCACAGTTGTGGTTTCTCTCTCCTACAGAGGCTGCATCTTCATCTATGTCAAACCTTCAGAAAAAGACTCAATGGCCACTAATAAGGGTGGCATATAATTTATATTGACTGAAATTATTAGGCTCCTTTACATAGAGTAGCTTTATTCTACTTAGTCCACCTTTACCTCCTCCTTCATTCTCACCCTTGTTCCTCTGGACCACATGTCTACTGCAAGAGATTCATCCCTTGTCACCTTCTGCTCATCATTTATTGTTCTCTTTCTTTCTCTTTCTCTTCCTCTTTCTTTATTTTGCCTCACTCAAATAAGATACCATGAGGTTCTTAAACTCGTGTGTCTCGCTTATTTCTCTCAACATTGTATTTTCCAGGTGCATTCATTTCCCTACCAATGTTTCAAATTTGCTATTCTTTACAGTCCAGTAGTACTCCATTATATATAAATAACACATTTTGTTTCTTCAGTCATCTGTTGATAGGTATATAGGCTGCTTTCAGGATTTAGCTATCGTGAATTGTGCTAATATAAACATTGGTATGCATGTGTCACTGCACTATGTATTAAACTCTTTGAGGAAGATACCTAGTGGGGAAATGGCTTGATAATATTGACATTATAATTTCAGTTCTTTGACAAATCACCATACTGATTTCAATAATGGTTATGCTAGTTTGCATTCCTACCAGCAATGAAAGAGGGTTCTTTTTCACCACAGATATGCCAGCACTGGTTATTGTTTGATTTCTTAATGATTGCCATTCTTTCCAGAGTAAGGCAGAATCTTAGCATTATTTCATTTTGCTTTTAGTGCCTGAGAATTTTGAACTCCAGATTATATTAGATTCCTTAACTTCATACAGACAGCTCTTCCTAGGAGACAATAACAGCTTCCTATTTCTTTGAGATCATATAAAATCCTCATCTGAGGACTACAACATAAATAGCATTGTGATAACATTAAATGTTTTAGTACAAGAGACTGCTATAGGTCTCCATTTATTTAAGTCATCTTTATTGTAATAAATATGTATGGTTTTCAGAGCAACAGTTTTATACATTATATGGATTTGTTCCTTTGAATTTACTGTTTTTTATATCACTGTAAATCATTGGTTTTTTCATTTCCTACTTTTGTCATACAAACATAGAGGTGCAATTTATATTCATGTATGACTGCTAAACTGTTTTCAATTTTAACATTTTCTATATATTTGCTATAGAACTAGAGGTTCTATTTGAACCAGTTATCCCCTTTTCTGTACATTCCAAAAGAACAAAATGCATCATACCACAGCAATACATACATACCCATGTTTGCAGCAGCACAATTTATAATAGTTAAATATTAGAAATAGCCCAAATGTCCATTAGTGAATGAATGGATAAAGATGTGGTCTTTTTATACAATGCAGTATTACTCAGCTGTAAAGGATAAATCTGAGACATTCCTTGGTAAGTGAATGTACCTTGAGACCATACCTTTAAGTGAAATAAATTAAACACATGCATAAATATCACATTGTTCTCCCTTGTAAGAAGCTGAGAGAGTAAATAAAGACCAACATGTATAATAAATAGTGGAAATAGAAGAAAAGATTCAAATGGGAAGAAAAACAAAGGAGAGAGAAAGGAAGGAAGCAAAAAGGAGGAAAGGTGAATAGAAGGAAAAATGGAAACAACACTTTTGTAAATAAGGAGGGGAAAAAGAGTTGAAGGGATGGGAGGAAACTAGAGAAAAATAAGAATAAAGATATATTATGTATGGTACAAATTCCCTATTATGAATGTGATCATTCTGTATATCTAAAAGGTACCAATAAAATTAATTTTAAAAAGGAAAATAAATAGATAAATTGAACAGAAATCTGAATACAATACTGAATGTAAGTGACATACTGATTTTTTATCTGGAAAATATCTTTCACTAACATGATAATTCCTATGGATTTTCAAATATTTTATAAGTTTTTCCATCAGTATAAAATTCTCAATGCTACCTGGTTGCCAAGGGTCTTACGATAAGTGAGTACTAAAAAGTGGTCAAATGCTAATTTAAATTTCTAAACTTTAACATGATTCTGTGTATATAGTGAATTACAATATTGTTTTCTGGTACCAAATCAAACATACACTTCTAGAATTATTTCAAAGTGGTCATTAATTAGTAGCAATTTTATATATCATTAGGTTTAAATTTTAATACTTTTTTAGGTTGACATCAAGGCCAAAGAAATATCAGCTCATCATTTTTCTTTGTTAAATTTAACTTGTTGCTTAGTAGCTAAATTAATGTTATGCTGGCCCTATGACACCTGAGAGGGAGTGTTCCTTCTCTATTTGTTCTCTGGAAATTTTGGGTAAATTGTTTTATTAGTACATGCTTATGACACATAATGAATACATTCATCTTAGGAAGTTAGTACATGTTTATGTAGGATCTTAATTCTACTTACCTCCCACTTTCTTCTCTTTCTTTCCTTTTCCCTCCATTTGCAAAAGGTCTACCCCCTCTTTGTATGATCTTTATTTTTCTCTTAAATTATTTATATTTTGGTATTCTCATATGAGAGAAGCCATGTGATATTTAACTTTTGTGCCTTATTTCCCATAGCATTACAGTATCTTGGTGAATGCATTTCCCCACAAATGACTCAAATTTATACTTCATTGTGTTGTGAATAGAAAAGAATGAGAATCCATAAAAAGGTGCCACACATAAAATGAGAAGATTAAAAAACTTTTTTGAAACTAGAGGAGCAGAATTGATGAATGTGAGGACAGGACTTCAGCACTAGAAAACAGAGAAGTTGTCTAAGCAGTACTTAAAAACAACAAAAGAATATGAAACATAGGTCCAACAGGTCATAACACAAAGAAGACTATTATAATATTAACTAGAATTAGTGAAAAATCAAAAGACAAAACAAATGGAATAAAAAAAGTTTACTGAAAAATAACAAAAAATTACAAATATAGAAAATAATTTAACACAGAGATAAGTGAGGAATATAGAACACCAAATAGCCATAATCAGAAAAGAACCTCTCCTGACACACCATATCAAAAATCCCTGAAATCCAACACAAAAACACAAACATTACACACCTACAAACTGAAGGACTTGAAAGAAATATATACATTCCTAGATACATATGATATATCAAAATGGAACCAAAAATACTTAAAAGCCATGAATAATCCAATGACAAAGAATGAAATTGAAGCAGTAAAAATAATAAAACTACAACTAAGAAAGCCCAGGTCCTGACTAATCCCTGTCAAATTCTACAAGAACCTCCAGGAAGATCTAATGCAACAATTCCTCAAACTCTCAAGAAAACAAACAGAAAAGTGTATTCCCAAAGCCATTCCTAAAAGTTAACATTACTCTGATTCTATATGTGTATGTACTAATTCCCAACAATGAATGGAATCATTATGCATGGCAAGTATGTGCTAAAAATTTATTTTACTTTAAGACAGAATCCAACCAAAACTGAAAACTATAGAATAATATCTTCAATGAACATAGATATAGATGCAAAGATCTTCAACATGCTACTAGCAAACAAAAAGACACAAATCATCAAAAAGATCATACATCACAACCATTCATCCCAAGCATTCAAGAATGATTCAACATATGTAAATCAACAAATGTAATGAATCACATAAGCAGAGACAAGGATCAAAATCACAAAGTATGTCAATATATGCAGAAGAAGTCTTTGACAAAATCCAACAACTATTCTTATTTAATTGTTTTGCTTTAAAGAGAATAAAACCAGGCAGAATAAAACAGAATAAGACCAATCAAAACAAATCTATGTACATGACAAGGACTTCAAAACAATATGAAATCCACAATGGTTACAATAATGCCTCTTGTCTTTGAGATAGTTGCAGATACCTTCAGACAGAGTAAAACTCAAACAAAACAGAACAGAATACAACCAATAAAAATGACATAATGAACGCAATAAAGTACTTGATGGATTCACCTCTGAATTCTATAAGAAATTTAGAGAAGATTTAAAAATAATACTCCTCAAACTGTTTGAAGAAACTGACAGGAAAGCAATGCTCCCTAGTTCATTCCTGCAGGTAAATATTACTCTGATACCAAAACCAGAGAAAGACCCAACCAGAAAGGAGCACTACAGGCCAGTCTTCCTAATGAACATTGATGCAAAATTTCTTATTAAAATGCTAGCAAATAGAATGTGGCAAATCATCAAGAATATTATACATCATGACCAAGTGGGATTTAACCCAGGAAAGCAGGGATGGTTTAACATATGCAAGTCAATAAATGTCATACACCACATCAACAGACCCAAAGACAAAAATCACATGATCATATCAATAGATGCAGAAAAAGCTTTTGATAAAGTCCAATATTTGCTCATTATTAAAAAAAAACCTTACACAAATTCAGAATACATTGTAAATCTGATAAAGGCCATCTATGACAAACCAACAGCCAATATTATACTAAATGCACAAAAACTGAAAACTTTCTGTCTAAAATCAAGAACAAGACAAGAATGTCCACTATCACCACTAATATTCAATATAGTTCTATAAACACTAGCCTGAGCAATTAGATGAGAGAAATAAAAAGAATAAGGATAGGAAAAGAAAAAGTTAAATTATCCCTATTCACAGATGACATGATACTCTACATACAAGATCCCAAGCACTCCATCAAAAGACTACTAGAGTTAACAAATTCAGCAGTGTATCTGGATACAAAGTCAACACTCCAAAAATCAGTAGCATTCCTGTAAACAAACAACAAACTCACTGAGAGAGAAATTATTGAAACGACATCTTTCACAATAGCACCCAAAACAATGAAACAATTAGGAGTTAACCTAACAAGGATATAAAACACCTAAAAGTTGAAAACTATAGTACTCTATAAAAGGGAATTGAAGAGGATGTCAGAAAACAGAAAACTATCCTTTGCTCTTGGTTAGGGAAAAACAACACTGTGAAAATGGTCATATTCCCAAAACTTCTATATGCATTTAATGCAATCCCAATCAAAAAACAATTAACATGCTTTACAGATCTAGAGAAACCATTTTTAACATTCATTTGGAAACAGAAGAGACCTAAAATAGCAAAGGCAATCCTGGACCAAGGCAGGGGGCATCACAATCCATGACTTGAAATTATACTACAAAGCTACAGTGATAAAATCAGCATGGTACTGGCAAAAATAATGAGGATCAATGGAACAGATTAGAAGATGCATATGCAACTACAAAGATACTTAGCCACCTTATATTTGACAAAGGAATAAACACATTCACTGGAAGAAAGATAGCCTGTTTAATAAATGGTGATGGGGGGATTCTTCCAGCCCCAGTTCTCCACACACAGCTTCTGCCTCTCAATTAAGGGAGCCAAGAGCCTGCAGGGAAGTGGGGATTGCCCTAGGTGAGTCCCGGTGCCCCAGGGAGAGTTTCAGACCTATGCTACCAGCGTTTGAGTTTCTGGGGAGCTATCAGGGATGCTGGACAGTGTCCAGCAGATTCTAGGGCCTCAGTCGACCACACCCAGTGGCCTTCTTTCAAGTCAGGAAGCAGAGACCATGCATGAGGACTTTGGGCTCATTTGGGCTGGCCTGGGAGCACTTAAGACCAGCACTGCCAGTGGTTGAGTTCATATCCATCGCCTAGGACAGGGATTATGCTGTGGGGGTTCTGTTAGCACCAACTGTCCATGCCCAGCTTCTGCCTCTCAATTTAGGAAGCCAATTGCCTGCAGGGGAGCTGAGACTGCTGCAGGAGATGAGGGTGCAGGGGATGATTTGCCACACACCCAGAGGAAGTTTTGAAACACCACTCAAAGCAAGGAAATATAAGAAAATGACAAAAGGAAAAACCAAAAGGCAGGCTCAAATTTCCAGTCCATCCCAAGAAAGCCTATGAGCAATGTACATAGAAGAAAACAGAAGCCATACACCTGAGATGATATCAACTGAAATAAAGAAGCAACTAGGGAAAGCTATGGAGAAATTCAAATCAGAAATAATTGCCCAGGTAAAAGAAGAAATGATAAAAGTGGTGAAAGAAATAGTGAACACATCTAGTGAAGACACAGCTAAAAAATTAGAGGAACAAAGCAAACAGATAGAATCCCTGCATGAACACTCTAAGAAACAAACAGAATACATAAAGCAGATTCAAAGAGATATACAAGAAATCAAAAATTCTATTGAAAGCTATCAAAACTGCCTCAATGAAAGTGAAGATAGAATTTCAGACCTTGAAGATAAGAACACAGCTAGTTTAAAGGAAAATAAAGATCTTTTAAAAATAACAAAGAATCAGGAAATAACAATTCAACAGCCACAAGATGATGCAAAGAAAAATAACATAAGATAAATGAAAAAGAAAGGGACAGGCCAAATGATATCAAGAGGATATTTACAGAAGTAATAGCTGAAAACTTCCCAAACATGAGAATGGAAACTGACATTTCGATTAGTTAAGCATATAGAACTCCAAATAGCCATAACCAAAATAAAACTACACCCAGACACATAATAATCACCATCCCAGAAACCCAACATAAGAACAGAATACTAAAAGCTGTTAGAGAGGAAAAACAGATCACCTATAAAGGAAAACCTATCAGAATCACAGCAGACTTCTCAACACAAACAATGAAGTCGAGAAGAGCATGGACTGAAGTATTTCAGATGCTAAAGGAAAACCACTTCCAACCCAGACTGACATATCCTGCAAAACTGTCCTTCAAAATGGATGGAGAAATAAGATACTTCCATGACAAAGAACAGCTGAAGAACTTCATGAACATCAAACCAACCCTACAAAGAATACTGAAAGACATTCAAGATACACATAGGATAAAACCACCAAGCAAGGCAGACAATTAAATAGAATGGAAAGCTAATGATACAATAGCAGAAAGATAACATGTCAACAATAAACCAATATATAACAGTTATAATCATTAATGTAAATGGCCTCAACTCACGAATCAAAAGAAACAGACTGGCAGAATGGATCAAGAAACAACATCCCACCATATTCTGTCTACAAGAAACCCATCTAACCCAAAAAGGAAACTATCCATAGACTGAAAGTCAAAGGATGGAAAACAATACTTCATGCAACAGGAAACCAAAAAAAAGTGGAAGTACCTATCCTGTTTCCAGACAATGTGAACTTCAAACCAAGAATGATCCAAAGAGATAAAGAAGGTCACTACATACTAGTTAGGGGAAAACTTCAAGAGGAAGAGATAACAATCTTAAATATATATGCACCAAATTCCGGAGCACCCAGCTGTACAAAGCAAATATTAACAGAAATGAAAAATCAAACAAGCAATAGCACAATTATAACAGGAGACTTTAACACGCCATTGACACAAAGGGACAGATCAACTAGACAGAAAATCAGCAAGGAAATAACAGAACTGAATCACATCTGTGAACAAAAGGGCTTGATAGACATATATAGAGTTTTCCATCCAACAACATCATAATAAACATTTTTCTCAGCAGTACATGGGACATTCTCTAAAATAGACCAGGTATTAGCCCACAGAACATATGTAAATAGATACAAAACAATTGAAATTATCTCATGCATGTTATTGGATCATAGTGCCATGAAACTAGAAATTAACAATAAAAGCAACTAGAAAGCCCTCACAAACACATGGAAACTGAGTAATACACTCTTGAGCAATCAGTGGGTCATGGAGGAAATTAAAGAAGAAATTAAACAGTATCTAAAAGCAAATGAAAATACAGATACAACTGACCAGAATTTGTGGGATGCAATGAAAGCAGTCCTCAAAACAAAATTTATTGCACTGAATTCCCACATCAGGAAGACAGAACAAACACAAATAAACAACCTGACACTACAACTCAAACATCTTGAAAAAGTAGAGCAAGCCAAGCCAAAAGCCAAAAGAAGGGAGGAAATTATAAAGATCAGAGCAGAAATTAATGCAATAGAGTCTAAGAAAGCAATTCAAAGAATCCATAAATCAAGGAGTTGGTTCTTAGAAAGAATAAATAAAATTGATAAGCCTCTGGCCAACCTTATTTTAAAAAGGGAACAAAAAACTCAAATTCATGCAATAAAGAATGAAAACAGTGAAATTACTACAGACTTGGCAGAAATACAGAAGATCATCAACACTTATTTCCAAAACCTCTACTCTCATAGGTTCGATAACACAGAAGAAATAAACAGATTCCTAGATACATATGAATTACCAAAGCTGTATCAGGAAGATGTAAAACTTCTGAATAACCCAATTTCTATTAATGAAATTGAAAATGTAATTAAGTCCTTGCCTACAAAGAAGATCCCAGACCCAGATGGATTCACTGCAGAATTCACTGCAAGAAATACAAAGAAGACCTAATTCCAACACTCTCAAACTCTTCAATGAAATTGAAAGGGAAGCAATTCTCCCTAAGTCATTCCTGGAAGCAAATATTACTCTAGTACCAAAACCTGAGAAAGACCCAACTAAAAAAAGACAACTATAGGCCAATCTCCCTAATGAACATAGATGCAAAAATTCTCAATAAAATAGTAGCAAACAGGATGCAGTAAATCATCAAGAAGAGTATTCATCCTGACAACATAGGATTCATCCCAGGAATTCAGGGATGGTTCAACATAAGTAAATCAATAAATGTAATCTACCATATCAATAGAGCCAAAAGGAAGAACCACATGATCATCTCTATAGATGCAGAAAAAGCTTTTGATAAGGTCCAACACTCATTAGTGATAAGAACCTTACAAAGAATTGGAATAGATGGTCTTTACCTCAATATGATAAAGGCCATATTGACAAACCAACAGCCAGCATCATATTAAATGGCCAAAAACTGAAAGCCTTTACCTTAAAATCAGGCACAAGACAAGGATTTCCCTTATTACCACTCCTATTCAGCATAGTACTGGAAATACTAGCCAGAGCAATTAGACAAGAGAGAGAAATAGAAGGAGTAAAGATAGGGAAAGAGGAAGTTAAATTATCATTTGCAGATGACATGATATTTTACATAGAAGACCCCTAAACTCCATTGAAAGTCTCGTAGATATAATAAATAAATTCAGCAATGTAGCTGGATACAAAGTCAATACTCAAAACTCAATAGCATTCCTATATACTAACAACAAAAATACTGAGAGAG
>PVJX010048497.1:0-11458 GCA_004027295.1 Dolichotis patagonum
AAAAAATGGTCAAAATCATTTTATGCTCATTTTTTTACATTAAGAAATAATTCTTATTTATACTCCAGGTATAATTATAACCCTTATGAGACTACACCCATCCATAGGACTCTTTCTTTCAGTGGCTTAATGCAAAATTAAGCTAGAACTAGGAAAATTTTTAAGATGACCCTGATAAGTACATCAATGTCTTTAGAGGATTTACTCAGACCTATAAACTAGACTGGAAAGATAGAATGTTAATCTTAAACTTCTAGTGAGAGACAAGCAGCATTACAAGCTGCTATTGCCTTTGAAGGTGAATATCATACTGTTCATCTTATCCAGAAGATCAATAGCCAGGGGAACCACCAGTTCCCACCGGAGAACAAGCAGTTCCCATTCAAAAGCACTACTAGTCTAGCAACCAGACAGGAGTTTAGAGCAAGAGATATTTTCAAGTGTGTATTCTTGAAGGTCTAAGAGGGACAAAAACCAAGCCTTCTGGTTGTTTTAAATTTCAGCTATTTTTCAGGAGACAGGTGGAAACTGTTCTGACTTCTTAGATCATTTATTAAGGGCACTAGTAAAACATATGTCAATAGATCCTGATTCAATAGAGGTACAAATTGTACTTAAAGACATGTTTATTACCCAGTCAATTCAGATACCAGAAAAAGCTGCAGAAGAAATCCTGTGCTCCAGATAGTTCACTTGATTCTTTAGTAAAAACTGCCTCCTTAATATCTATAATCAATACCGGGGAAAAAGCCAAAGAGAGAAAACAAAGAGACCCAAAAAGTGGCTGCCTTTGTTGTGACCTTAAAAGAAACAGACCCTAAGTCTGATTATCAGAGCTCCAAGAAGAGCTCAATGACTAGATCCAAGTGTTACTACTGTGGAAAGTCAGACCACCTTAAGATGGACTGTCATAGGAACCCCCCAAGCCATGCCCTGACTATAAAAGGTGACCACTGGAGGTCCAACTGCCCTTGAGGCCAACGCCCCAAAGTCCAGACGCATCCTGTCAGCTGGTCCATCAAGACTAAAGGGCCTCAGAGCACGTGCCTCCTCCCTCTGGCCAGACTGTCATGTCTACCTGTCATGTCTGCATTGGAGCCCTGTGCAATCATGATAAAAGGTAAAATCCAGCCTATTGCTGGACATTGGCACATGTCTCTTTGTCCTTCTCAACTCTGGTTTTCCTTCCAGGAATTGTATCTCAATAAACAGTCACCAAAATAGCTTGCTTACACTGTAACTGGAATAACTTTTTCTTCACCCTTTCCTTTTAGTTATGCGTAAAAGCCCAGCCCCCATCCTGGAGAGATTTTATTCTGTCTAAATGCCATAATATATATCCAGTTTTCCAACTATTCAAAATGATGCTGACACTAGTTTTTACAAATATAGTACATATTGTTACTCATATACAAAAACTTAAGAAGAGAGTTTTTCCATTTGTCAAAATAATGTATTAACCTGGTTCTCATTCATTATCAAAATTTAGAGATAAGTATAATTAAAGCTACAGGGATTTATGACAAAATGTCAGACTCCATCAATAAAGGGACCTAAGTGTCAATGGGTTACAATTGCTATCCCTTAGAAACAGTTTCTAAATTTACCTGTTAGCTCTAATGCTCACACTTTGATTATACATGCCTTTGTAAATAAACTTGAATTATACAATGTTTTGAAGTTTGTTCTTGCCTAGAAGGTTCCAAATCCCAAGGCATTATACAGATGAAACCAATAACAAATATGCTAAATTCCTTTTAAATTCCTGGGATCTACTAGATCTTGTCTAGATAAAAGGTTGCATGAAAAATATCGAGATCTTAACTATACTCAACTGGCCTTACATGACACCATAGTTGGTCTCTCCCAAATAAAAAATAAAATTAATGAGACAAACCATGCTCCAAAATTGGAAGGCGTTAGACATCCTAACAGCACAGGAGATGCTTGTAAATTTCAAAACTTAAATTTTTTGTACATTCCTGATCCTTTCGCTAATACTTCAATATCTGTTCAAGATATTAGACAATAAATCAATGACATATCCGACTCTAAGATTTCTTGGACCTTATCTTTATCCTCCTTATAAAAAGCTATTACTAGTTCCTCTTGGTGGAAAACTTTGGTGCCTGTACTCATAATTATCCTGTTGATTCTATTACTTGGCCCATGCATGCTTAACTGTTTCATTGGCTTTGTCCTCCAGACTTATAGCTGTATACTTACCCAAGATGAAAATGCCTGGTGTCTATAGAGAGCCTTTAGGTACAACTTCTGGAGACTATCCTTGACTTCCAATCAGCAACCATTACTCATTTCAGACTGAAAAAACCAGATCGGTCATCGCCCATTACTCCCTCACGTGGTTTGTGTTACTTCTTCAGAGGGAGAAATGTTACAGGCAGCTGAGTTAGTTACAAATATTATAGGCAGTCACACAGGGCTGGGCCCATAAAGGAGCTAGTGCAAAAGACAAGACACCTTGCAACCTTGGAGGAGACAGACACCTCTGCTGGGGGCCAGATCTCAAGACAACAGGCAAAACAAATGCAACTATACCCTAAGTATAAACATCAAGGATTGATATTCTAAATCAAGGATCACCTTGAAGAAGCCAGAAGTCACCATCCCAGTGCCCTAGAGAGTCACTGCTCTTTAAGCATGCCCACTGGCTACATGACTCGCTTCCCCATTTGTCTCTGATTTAAGCAATTTTACCTGAACAATCAATCCTATTGGATGACTATAGTTCCATCCCACTTCATGCTCATCTGCCTTTAGCATTCCCATGTTTCCCCCATTTTGGACCCATCTCATCTCATGGAAGAAAAAAGGAAGAAAGAAAAGAGAAAGAAAGAAGAAAGAAAGAAAGAAAGAAAGAAAGAAAGAAAGAAAGAAAGAAAGAAAGAAAAGAAAAGAAAAGAAAAGAAAAGAAAAGAAAGAACTGGAGAACTTTGGTACACCATTAAAAGATCAATCACCCACATCATAACATACCCAAAGGAGAAAAAATAAAGACTTAGAGCACAGAAAATTTTTTGATGAAATAATGGCAAAAAAGTTCTCTAATCTTGGGAATGTCATGGAACTCCACACACAGGATGCCTATAGTACCTCCAAATAGACATGACAAGAAATATCATAGTCCAACAGTAAAGAACAAAGAAAGAATAGTAGAATCTTCATGAGCAAAGTGCCAAGTCACATTTAAGGCCAATGCCAGACTATCTTTCAGAATCTAAGGAGAAGTAGATACCTTTCAAGGTATTTATGCAAAAGCTAAGATTTCATGACCATTAGAGTAGCCTTACAATAGGTGCTTACGAGAGTCCTGCATGAGAAAATGAAGAAAGTTGATTACTATCATGATAACACGTGAAACTATAAATCCCACTAGAGGAACACACAAATGGGAAACAGAAAAGGATCAAACATTATCAATCAAGCCATCTAATTACCAAGATGAATAAAATGGGAAATAGCTTAAAAAGAATAATCAAAAAATCAAGATAAAAGCAAAAGTCCATACTTTTTGTTAGTTTACCTCTAACTGTAAATGTTAATTCTTCAATTAAAAGATAGATTCAGACCCAACAATATTATGTCTACAGAAACTGACCTCATCAGTAAGGACATACAAAATGAAAGTAGAAGAATGAGAAATTATATTCCAAGCAAATGAAATCTAAAAATAAACAAGCGCATATGTGTGTGTGTGTGTGTGTGTGTGTGTGTGTGTGTAAGAATAGGCTTTATGACAAAATCAGTAAAAAGAGACAAAGAAAGTCACTATATAAAGAGTCAAGGGATAAATTCATTAAGAAACTATTATAAAACTATAAGCACATAATAATGGAGCATCCAATTTTATAAATAAAAAAATACTGTAAGACCTAAAAGGAAGTGTAAGATTATTATCAGTGGGATACATCAATACCTCACTCTCACCCATGCATATGTTGCTCAGAAACTGCCCCCCAAATTAAAGAAATGTTAGCATTAAACTGCACCAAAAATCACATGAATTTAATAGACATTTGCCAAACATTTCTTCAACCAGCTCCATTCTGTCCATCAGCACATGGAATTTTTTCTGGGATAGTTCATATACTAGGCCCTAAAATAAGTACTAACAAATTTAGAAGAACTGAAATCATATCTGGTATCTATTTTTGGTTTCATTTTGGAATGAAACCAAAAACCAACAAAATCAGAAACTTCAAAAATTATACAAATACAAGAAGACTGGACATCACAATTTTGAACAAAAGTATGTCTTTGATGAAGTGAGAGGGAAGTTTTAAAATTCTTTGAAATAAATAAAAATGGGGAAAAATGCCAAAACCTGTGGGATTCCAAAAAAGAAGTGTTAAAAGAGAAGTTTAGACCAAATGAATTCTGATGTTAAAAAATAGATTTCATATATACAGCCAAATGATTCATTTCAATGTCTTAGATAAAGAACAAATCTTAGTAGTAGGAAATAAATAATGAAGATCAAAGCAGAAAGAAATGGAAACTGACATACAACATAAAGGATTACCGAAACAAAGAATTGGTCCATTGAAAACATAAATAATTTGGACAAATCTTAGGTAGGCTAGCAAAAAGAGAGAGAGAGAGAAGATCCAAATAAGTAAAACTAGAGATTGAAAGGAGACATTACAACGCATACTACAGACATTCATAGTATCATTAAGGACAATTCTGAAAAAATATATGCTGACAAATTGCAAAACTCCAGAACAAACAAACAAATTTCTAGACACATATGACCTACTAAAATTGAACCAAGATGATAATTGAAAAAAGAATAAGTCAATAGCAAGTAATGAAGTTGAAGTAGTAATAAAGTCTCCTAAAAAAAGAAAAGCCAAGGATCTGATACCTTCACTGCTGAATTTTACCAAACTTTTAAAGAACTGACACCAATGCTTCTCAAACTATTCCATAAAACTAGAAGAGAACCCTTCCAAATTCCTGCTATGAAGTCAAGATTACCCCATTATCAAAAACTAAAAGAGTCACTACCAAAAAAAGAAAACTACAGACCAATATCCCTGGTAAACATAGATGAAAAATATTCAGCAAAATATTAGCAAATTGAATTCAGCAAAATTTAGCAAATGAAATTTAACAGAACATCAAAAGATCATATAACACAGTCATCCCATGTCAACAAGGATAGTTCAATATATGCAAATTCATAAACATAATGCACCACATAAATAGAATAAAGGACAAAAAATCATGATTATCTCAATAGAAACACAAAAGGCCTCTGACAAAATGCAACAACTTTTCATGATAAAAGCTATGAACAAATTATGTATAGAAGGATTGTATCACAATATAAAAATGGCTATATATAGCAAACTCACAGCCAACTTAACAGGAAAAAATTAAAAGCATTTTAATTAAAATTAGAAGTCTTCTGTGAAGAACAAAATAAGCTTGCTTGCTCTCACCACTTTTTTTTCAAATATCACTAAAAGTTTTAGCCAGAGTATTTAAGCAACAGAAAAAACAAAAGACATATAGGAAAGGAAGAAGTCAAATTATCCTTGTTTGCAGATGGTATGATTCAATACACAGAAAAATTTCAAAACTCCACCCAAAGACTACCAGAGCTGATAAATGAATGCACTAGAGCAGCAAGACAAAAAATCAACATACAAAACTCAGTAACTTTTCTATATACTAATAATGAATATGCTGAGAAGGAAATCATGAATGCAATATCATTTACAATAGTATCAAAAATAAAATACTAGAAATGCACTTAACTAAGGAAGTAAGGCCAATAACGACTAATGTAACTGAAGCAGTAAATCAATAAAATTTATAACACACTGAAGAAAGTAATTGAAAAGACACTAAAACATGGAAAAAATTATCACATTCATCAAGTAGAACACTGTTAAAATGTCTGTACTACCCAAAGCAATCCACATCTTTAACACAATATTCATCAAAATACCAGCAACATTCTTCACAGAGCTAGAAAAAAAATCCTGAAAATTAGTTAGACACATAAAAGATGCTGAGCATCCAAACTGACCTTGAATAGAAAATAAAGCTAAAGGTAACAGACACACTACAGAGGCCTAGCAATAAACACAGCATAATACTGGCAGGAAAAACACATGCACAGACCAAAGGAACAAATAAATTAATCCATGCACATACAGCCAGCTGATTCTCAACAAAGGTGCCAAAAAACATACATTGAAAAAGGATAACCTCTTTAGTAAATGTTGCTAGGGAAAGTGGATACCTATGTGGGAAGATTAAAACTTGAGTTCTGTCTATCATCTAATACAAAAATCACCTCAAAACAGATGAAAGACTTTATGTACGATGCGAAACTAGTAGAGCTAAACATGAGGAAAATACTTCAAGATATTGGTACAAGCAACATTTTTATGGGTAAGATACATCTCAGGAGGCAAAATCAAAAATCAACAAACAGAATAGCATCACATTAAAAGGCTTCTGAACAACAAAAGAAATAATCAGCAGAGTCCACAGTCATCCCACATAGTAAGAGAAAATCTTTGCCAGCTATACAATTGACATGGGGTTAATTTCTTTTTTAAACTAATTTTATTTGTGCACTTTTGACATATGTAATAATCACATCTTCATGGGGAATTTGTACCTGTATATAATATATCAAATTATTTTCCCCATTCCCCTCCCTTCCTTTCAATCCTTCTTCTCCTCCTCATTTACAAAACCTTGTTTCTATTGTTTTCCTTCCTTTCTTTTTATCCTTATTTCTTCCCTTCTCTCCCCCACCCGCTTCCCACTTGAACATTTTCTTTCTACTTCCCAATATCTGTAATTCATTTTGGTCCTTTGCAGTTCTCGTACAAGAGAAACAATGTGATATTTAAACATCTAATTTATTTCACTTAAAAATTATGTTCTCAAGGTGCAGCTATTTACCTAAAATGTCTCAAGTTTACCCTTCTTTATGGCAGTGTAGTATTCCATTGTATATAAAAATCACATTTTCTTTATCCATCTGTTGAAAGGCATCTAGGCTATTTCCATGATTTAGCTATTAAAATTGTGGGTAAACATGAGTATGCATATATCACTGTAGTATGATGCTTTTAACCCTCCCAAGAAGATACTTAGAAGGGAAATAGTGGGGTCAAATGGAACCTCTGGTTTTAGTTTTTTGAGGAATCCCCATACTGATTTCCATAGTAGTTTCCTTTAATGTTTGTCTTACAGAGTTGGGTGTGCTGGGATTTGGTACATTTATACTTATGATTGTTTCTGAAACAAGGATGTAGTGATCTCCTTTGTCTCTTCTGATCAGACTTGGCTTTAAATCCACTTTTTCTGCAAATACAATAGCTATCCCTGAGTTTTTTTTTCCTGGGTTCCCGTCACATGGAGTATTGTTTTCCATCTTTTAATTTTCAATCTATGAATTTTTTGAAGGTAAATGTATTTCTTATATGCAGCATATTGTTGGATCTTGTTTCTGGATCCATTCTGTCAATCTTTTTCTTTTTAATTGGTGAAGTGAGACCATTTACATTAATGATTATAACTGAGACATATTGATTTATGCTTGTTATGTTATTATCCATGTCGTGTTGGTTCCCCTTTTTTCCCTCCTCTGTTTAATTATTTGCCTTGCCTGGTGGATTCATTCTATTGGGGCTCATGGAGTTTTAGTTCTTGTTTTCTTTTCTAAAATATCCTTGAGAGTATTTTTGAGTGCTGATTAGGTGTTCATGAATTTCTTCAGCTGTTCTTTGTAATGGATGTGTCTCCAGGGATTTAGCTCAGTGGCTTTAGGTGCCTGCCTGGAAAACTCGAGGTCATGAGTTCAATCCCTGGTTTAAAAAAAAAAAAAAAAAAGAATGTAATGGAAGTGTCTTATTTCTCCATCACTTTTAAAAGATAGTTTTTCAGGACACATCAATCTGGGTTGGAGGTTGTTTGTTCTATGGCCTGAAATACTTCGCTCCAAGCTCTCCATGACTTGAGGGTATGTGTTGAGAAGTCAGCTGTGATGGATTTTCCTTTATAGGTGATTTGTTTCTTTTCTCTAACAGCTTTTAATATTCTGTTCTCATGTTAAATTTCTGAACTTTTGATTATTATATGCCTTGTTATACATTTTTTTCATCATGGCTAAGTGGAGCTCTATATGCTTCATTTATCTGTATGTGAAATTCTTTTTCCCTGCCAAGAAAGTTTTCAGCCATGACATCTGCAAACAGGTTTTTTATGTCACTTGTGCTAGCTCCTCCTTTTTCACTGACTCTCATCAACTTATGTTATTCTTTTTTGCAGCATCTAGCAGCTAGTGGATTGATTTCTCATGGTCCCTTACTATTTTTAAGAAATCTTTCTTTTCATGATCCCTAACCACAAGCCTGTAGCTGAGATTTTGTCCTCACATTGGCTCATTTTGCTGCATATATTTTAATGTAATTTTTAATCTCCTGGATTCCTTTTCTTTTCTATGTTTGGCATTCATGTTTTTCATCATTTTCCCAAGTTCCTCTATTTTTTAAATCTGTATCTGCTCTAGAGTCACTAGCTATGTCTTTCATTATGGTCACCATCTCTGTAGTTATCTGAGAAATTATTCCTGATTTGATTTTTTTCTAGAACCTCATTTGTTTGCTTTGTTGTTACTACATCAGAGTGTCCAAGTGGGTGGTTTTCAGATTGTTATGTCACATGGCATCTTGGGTTTGCCTTTGGTGAATTGGATGTATAGAGTTGCATATTATTTAAATGTCTCCTCATTTTCTGGGTTTTTTTAGTTTTTTCCTAGGTCAATGCTTGTAAATTGCCTGTGATGAGTAGCTTTATTGCTAGTATTTAAAATCTCACATAAATGACTACCTCTCAAAGTATCTTCCAGATATATATAGGTGGCTTTTGGGTTTTGAGCCTGTTGCAAGATCCTATCTCTTTCCTTTACTGAGATTGAGAAATTGGTGCCCACTTGGCCCAGTCCCTAGATCTTTGGCACTGGCCTATAATGTTTTTTGTGTCCCTTATCCAATCTCAGTCTTGGTGTACCAGGAAGAACAACTATTTAGAACATTATGTCACTTTGGCTAAAGTGGCACAATCCACAATAAAAATCATATCAAACAGTCTAGAAAATGACAAACTGAGGTAACTATTAATCTTCTACTTTTAATCTTATGAACTAGATTTGTGGTTATGTAACAAAATATAAAACAAACTAGAAAATTGTATGCAGTAAATAAGCCCTCACTGTAACAATTTAACCCTTGTGGGAAAAATTTTAAAAAGGGTTGGGATAGAGAAATAGAAGTAGAGCAAGAGATGAAAAGCAAAGCTGGAGGACAAAGGAGAATCATACAACTTTGGGAAATGGGCACATGAGACAGGAGGGAAAAAAGAAAGAAGGAATAAAAAGACAAAACAGAACAACAACCACAAAACAACTGCGTTCATAAAAAGAATAAACAATGAAGAAAACAAAACAAAATCAAAACCAAAAAACAAGAAAAAAAAAAGAAAAGAAACGCCCACCTCTAGTTGTGTTTCTGCTGTTGCTGGCAAACAATTTAGAGAGAGTCCAGACCTGTGTTGAGTAATCCTGGAAAGCAAGCAGTAGCTTTATGATGGAGTGGTGGATAATTCCAGTAAGACCCCACCATTCTTTCCCCTGAAGTTCAGTCTGTTCTCTGTCTGTGACGCTGGAACCAGACCTGTTCAGCTTGCAGCAGTGAGCATACCTTCTGCAGTCTTGAACTCTGCTGCGAGCCACTAACTAGATGGAGTGAGCAGTTGTTCCAAGTTCTGAGTTCAGTTGGTCCTTCTCCAGCATGACTCTTGGCCAACCACCGTCTCCCAGGGACGTCCAAGCCTGCAGCACTCACCCCAACCTGTGCAGTGTGCCATATCCACTGCCCCGTGCCACTGCTGTGTCTCTCTGTGGTGGCCAGAAGTCATCCTAGGTCTGCAGATTTGTACTGCCCCTCCATACAGTAAGTCACGGTTCAGGGAGAAGGCTCCACCAGCCGCATCCTTCTTCCTGAAAGTTTTTCTCTTCACTCTCCCCGTGGGCTGCAATTCTAGCTTCAGATCCTTCCTGGTTCCAGGGGACCCACTTCCCTCCTTCTTCTCTTCCCCACCTTGTTATATTCCAGTGTCTGGACACCAAATCTCAGAGAGGATTTTCCTCTGTTGCTCACCACTCTGCAATCTTCCCAGAACCCAAAGATTGAAATCTCTAAATTAAAGTTCCCTTTCATTTCTTCCTTGTTAGCCAACAGTGTACTGTCTGGGCGTCTCCATTCCTCACTAAGCTGAGGCCTGTAAGAAGAATCCACATTCTATTTCAGTAATAGTTGTTTTTTTTTCCAATTCTTTAAAAATTACAAGAATATTTTAATACCACATCCTGACAAAGTGATCTTGAAGAGTAATAAAATATATACAAGCATTAATTCATTTTGTTCCACATATTTTGCAATAAATAAGTGTAGTTTTAGACTGACATCCCAAAACAATGTATGTATCATCTTGTTTCCTGTGCAAAGGTCAAATACAGTTCCTTGGGGAGCCTTCCACGAGTACATTTCTAGAAAGCAAGGATATATTTTTCTTGGTAAATAAATGCACTGCTTTGAAAAAGTTTCCTGAGGAGAAAATTAGCAAATTTAAGTAATTGCTGGTCATTATTGAAAAAAATCTGAAACTTTTTATAGAGCCCACATATAAAATAAAACATACTGTACCTTGTAGAATAATACACTTGATTAATGAACATTAATGAACCTTAATGAACATTAGGATACAATATTTGGAGAGCCAGGGATTTTCTGTGTGAACTGCCATCCGCATGTAATCTAACCATACACAGGTCTGCTCACCTCTATTCAGAAATGAACTCCTGGAGGACAAAAACCAATCAGGCATCCTCAAAGGTCTCTGTAGGGACAGGTGGCACTGAAAGCAAGCCATGGGCTGCCAGAGATTATCCTTTCCTTCATCTGACAGGGAGCAGCACTAAAGGCACCACCATGAGAGCCTTCACGGTGATGCCAGAGTTACCATCAGAAGTCAGGACCAACTGCTCCTCAGAAACAAGCTCACATCCTCGTAGATCACAATATAAATAACAATGAAAGATACTGACACATTTTGTTTAATTTTAACATTACTTGTCCAACAAGCATACCGCTAGTCTATGCGGGTGGCCCTTTAGATGTCATTGTATAACATTTGATGCCTCTTCGTGAGGGAAAAAGGGAATAGTATGTATACTACTGGGGATCATGGAGGATCACTTTAAGCTCCAGTACAAGGTGTGAAAATTATGGAGATTGATTTTTAGCAACTGTTCTGATATTCCAAGGATAAACTGGGCTCAGCTATGTTCTGTTCTTCCAATTATGAAATTCATCCATCCAACAAATATTTATTGTGCACATAATTT